>KZ505739.1:999202-1019774 GCA_002844005.1 Limosa lapponica baueri
TACAAGTTCCTAAAGGGTGGGTTGAAGGATGATGGAGCCGGACTCTTTTCAGTGGTTTCCAGCGATAGGACGAGGGGCAACGGGCATAAGCTGGAACATAGGAAGTTCCACTCAAATGCAAGGAAAAACTTCTTTATGGTGAGGGTGACAGAGCACTGGAACAGGCTCCCCAGGGAGGTCGTGGAGTCCCCTTCCCTGGGGATTTTCAAGACCCGCCTGGATGCAGTCCTGAGTAATGTGCTCTAGGCAACCCTGCTTTAGCAGGGGAGTTGGACTAGAAGATCTCTAGAGGTCCCTTCCAACTCTGACAATTCTGTGATTCTGTGATTTTGTCAGGAGAGAAATGCAATCAAATTTAGTTAGTTGTAAACACTTTGGGCTATAGAGAATAATGATAAATCTTTCACACAAGTATAAAGTCACTGTAAACTACTTTGCGTTATTTTACTTTTTAGTAGAGTCTCTGGCTTTCATGAGACACTTGACATTTTCTTCATTTGTGTTATCCTGTTCATGCTGTGTCTCAGTTTAACTGAAATCCAACCTTCAGTCTGTAAACCTGTACGGAAAATCATAACACTGAGTACTTTCATATGCACAATTAATATTTTTTTAATTAATACAACTAGATTTCTACTAAAAGAGGAGGTTGTGGAGGATGATATCAACAAAATAATTCACAATAATTCACCATAGATTTAATGCATAGACTCAGTGTCAAGATGCACATTTTCAAATCATCTGAAAAAAACCTCAAAGTTAACATTTGAATGCACTAAGAATAGAGCTATATTAGCAAGACCATGGTGACAGCCAACATGTCTTCACCAAGGGCAAATCATGCCGGACAAATTTGGTGGCCTTTTATGATATTGCCACAGCATTGGTAGATAGGGGCAGCGCAACAGACATCATCTACCTGGACTTACGCAAAGTGTTCAAAACTGTTCCGCACGACATCCTGGTCTCAAAATTGGAAAGTCAAGGATTTGACAGATGGACCACTCGGTGGATAAAGAACTGGCTGGGTGGCCACACTCAAAGGGCTGCAGTCAATGGCTCAATGTTCAAATGGCAGTCAGCGATGAGTGGTGTTCCGCAGGGGTCGGTACTGGGACAAGTGTTGTTCAACATTTTTGTTGGAGACATGGACAGTGGGATTGAGTGCACCCTCAGCAAGTTTGCCGACGACAACAAGCTGTGTGGCCCAGTTGACATGCTAGAGGGAAGGTATGCCATCCAGAGGGAATTGGACAGGCTTGAGAGGTGGGCTTGTGCAAAGCTCATGAAGTTCAGCCAAGCCAAGTGCAAGGTCCTGCACCTGGGACATGGCAATCCCAAGCACCAATACAGGTTGGGCGGAGAATGACTGGAGAGCAGCCCTGAGGAGAAGGACCTGGGAGTGCTTGTGGATGGGAAGCTCAACATGAGCCGGCAGTGCGCACTGGCAGTCCAGAAAGCCAACCACATCCTGGGCTGCATCAAAAGAAGCATGGCTTGCAGGTTGAGGGATATGATTCTCCCCCTCTGCTCTGCTCTTGTGACACCCCACCTGGAGTACTGTGTCCAGCTTTGGAGTCCTCAACACAGGAAAGACATGGACCCGTTGGAACGGGTCCAGCAGAGGGTCACAAAGATGATCAGAGGGCTGGAGCACCTCTCCTATGGAGATAGGCTGAAAGAGTTGGGGTTGTTCAGCCTGGAGAAGAAAAGGCTCCAGGGAGACCTTATAGCAGCTTTCCAGTATCTGAAGGGAGCCTACAGGGGAGATGGGGAGGGATTCTTTATCAGGAAGTGTAGTGGTAGGATGAGTGGTAATGGTTTTAAATTGAAAGAGGGGAGATTTAGATTAGATACTAGAAAGAAATTCTTTACTGTGAGAGTGGTGAGGCACCGGAACAGGTTGCCTAGAGAAGTTGTGGATGCCCCATCCCTGGAAGTGTTCAAGGCCAGGCTGGCTGGGGCTTTGAGCAACCTTGTCTAATGGGAGGTGTCCCTGCTGATGGCAGGGGGGTTGGAACTCAATGATCTTTAAGGTCCCTTCCAACTCTAACCATTCTATGATTTTATGATTCTATGATTCTAATATCTTTATCATTGATCTGGAGGAAGGGATCAAGTGCACCCTCAGTAAGCTTGCAGATGACACCAATTGTGCAGGAGTGTTGATCTGCTGGTGGGTGGGAAGGCTCTGCAGAGGGATCTGGACCGGCTGGATTGATGGGCTGAGGTCAATGGTCTGAGGTTCAACAAGGCCAAGTGCCGGGTCCTGCACTTGGGTCACAACAACCCCATGAATGGCTCAGGCTGTGGGAAGAGTGGCTGGAGAGCTGCCTGGTGGAAAAATGACCTGGGAGTGTTGGTCAGCAGCCGGCTGAATATGAACCAGCAGCGAGACCAGGTGGCCAGGAAGGGCAATAGCAAACTGGCCTGTAACAGGAATGGTGTGGCCAGCAGGACTGGGAAAGTGACCATCAAACTGTACTGGGCCCTGGTGAGGCCCCACCTCCAGTGCTGTGTTCAGTTTTGGGCCACTCGCTACAAGAAAGATGCTGAGGTGCTGGATCATGTCCAGAGAAGTGCAATGAAGCTGGTGAGTGGTCTGGTGCACAAGTCTTATAAAGAGCAGCTGAGGGAACTGGGGCTGTTGAGTATGGAGAAAAAGAGTCTGATGGGAGACCTTATCACTCCTTACAAATGCCTGAAACAGCCTCAAGAGTCAGCAGGGGAGGTTTAGGATGGATATTGGGACAAATTTCTTCATCAAACTAGTTGCCATGCATTGGAACAGGCTGCCCAGGGAAGTGGCTGGCTCCCCATCTGTCATGGTTGGGCCAGACTGGCCATGGAAACGAATGACAGATGCTCTCTCCGACCTTTTTTGGAAGGTATTTAAAAGATGTGTAGATGTGGTGTTTAAGGACACGGTTTAGTGGTGGACTTGTCAGGGTTAGGTTAACAGTTGAACCTGATGATTTTCAAGGCATTTTCCAACGTTAATGATTCTATGGTTCTACGGTTGTCTGGTTCTATTCAGTCTTTGCACCTGTCCTGAGGACTGTGGATGATATGGAACATGTAGTTGTTCCTAAACTTCTATGGATACGGTTTAGTAGTCCTGCTGAAAAATCAGAAACCCTATTGGATTCCAGAGTTCCAGACATCCCATATCTGGGAATGATTTCGCACAAGAGTGCTTTGACCACTCCTGCGGTATCAGCTTTCCTAGTGGGAAAAGCTACCCATCCTGAGACTTGGTCCCCAATTACCAGCAGGTCCTTCAATCCGCTCATGGGAGACGTGTCAGCAGAACCAATTTGCAGTCTTTGCAATGGGAAGTATGCCCATGGTTATCCTCCAACCTCCTGTTTGGGTCTTGCACCAGAAAACGTCCAACGTGGGGGACAAGAACTCCCTTCAATAGAAAAAGCACTAAATAGCAGACAGAGGAATTCCCTAATAGAGGGAAAACTCCGTTAGTGACCGGCCCTGCCATTGCTTGTGTAGGCAGATACACCACCCGACTAGAAATGGTCTTAGGAAAGGCTGCTTTAGAACTTGAAGACTCTATCAATGTTCTAGGAACATCCATTGAATCCCTCAGCGACTCCCCTGAGAGAGCCTGGGTCACAACGCGGGGCACGATGGCCTGCCCCTCCCAGCCGGAATGGCAGGTCACAATGGGCCCTTTCTCACGTACCCTTGTGGCAGCTGGTGATGCCCAGCAGCACGTGCCAGTCCAGTCCAGAGTGTCCAGGACTCTCGTGAGAGATGGACATGAGCGATCCAGAGTGTGCGGGAACCCCTGTGCCCAAAGCATGTGTTCTCCTGCCACCCCTGGCACATAAGAGGGAGAGCCAATGTTCTTCCCTCAATGCTCAGGTAAGCGCGGGGTGAGCTATGGGAGAGCCTGTCAGGTGGTCCCTG
The DNA here is from genome assembly GCA_002844005.1 of Limosa lapponica baueri. Lineage (NCBI taxonomy): Eukaryota > Metazoa > Chordata > Aves > Charadriiformes > Scolopacidae > Limosa > Limosa lapponica. The sequence goes on from KZ505739.1 coordinate 1,003,130, forward strand.
CCCACTATTTCCTAGTTGGCTTTGGCTGCGGGAAGAGGACAGGAGAAGAAGGAAGAGCAGGGAGAGTCTGAGGCCTCTTCCGAGGGCAGAGGGCAGCTGAAGCCCGCCTCAGGTGGAAGGCAGTCAAGCCAGCTCCCTGCAAGGAAGAAGGGCCAGGGCAAGCGTGCCACCTGCTCGATCCCCTTACAGACCCTGAAAACACGGGACGGCGAGCCGGAGGTGGCAATGGCTGGGGCTTCACTAAGTTCCAGCATCCGGGCAGTGCTGATTCTACTGCAGGTCAGGCGTTTGCCACGAGCAGGGCTCTCGGGGTCTCTTCCCTGCCCTACCCTAAAGAGAAATGACCTTCTAGAGTGGGCGTGGTCCAGCCTGGAAGCCAAGCAGTGGAAGGAGTCTGAGCGTCCTTCCCTGCTCCCCTGCTCTGGCAGCTGGCACTGCTGAGCCACCACTCTCCGGGAGCCGCTGTCGTTTCCCAAAGACAACCATGTGCTTTTGCCTTCCCAGGTCCTGCTGCCCCTCATGACATCCCCAGTGGTGGCTAGGTGCCGGAGGGCTGTGGCTAGGATTGCAAGCCTGATCCAGCACCTGAGACCCTCCTGCGTGCTGGAGGTAAGGGGCCTGCAGTGCAGGCAACCTCTTGGCACCCCTTGCCCCATGCTGCTGCTCCAACGTAGCCCGTAGCGCTGGCTCCCAGCGAGGGAAGCCTGGGCTTAGCGCAGGGGATTTGGCAAGGCTCAGCCCTGCGCCAGTGTCTTTGCCCCGCTTTCTGGGAGCTGCTGCCTCCTGGGCCTTTTTTCTCGGCAGCCAGCTCCATCCCAGGGCACGGGAGCATTTTGCAGGCCCGGCTCCTGCAGCCCTCCCTCCCTGCCTCCCTGCCTGCCTCCCCTGGGCTGCTGCCCAGCACGCTCCTCACCCGGAGATGGCTGCCACAGGCTGGGTCTCCACGGGGCACAGGGCAGGGCAGAGCCCTCCAGAGCTGAGGCTACGTCTCCCTCCTCTCTGCACAGGACTTGCGCAACAGAGGCAGCAGCCCCTTCTTCTTCCTAAAGAAGCCTCTGCCATTCCTGGGGCGGCTGATGGGGCTCCTCACCCTCTGCTACGCTGAGGAGGACGAGGAGATCAGCCATGGGGCTGGGAAGGCGCTGCGTGCCTTCCACAGGTTCCTTCTGCGGCTGCGACACGGTAAGAGAGGCTGGGGCGGGCCAGGGCCTCTGCTAGAGGAAAGGACAGACATCTCCTGTGAGGCTGGAGCAGGGCAGCAGCCAGGCACAGAGCTCTCCTTGATGCCCTCACCTGCTGCTCCCAGCTCTCCATTGTTCCTGTGGCTCACGCTGCATTTTCCCCTTCTGACCAGGCTACCAGGCAGCATGCGAGGACCCGGTGCCACTAGTGGAGCAGGAAAACACCAGCACCATGTGGCCCAAGGACGGCATTAACCAGGAGATGGTAATGAGCTCCTCCCTTGCTGGGGTCTTAGCCATGGGGGTGGCAGCAGCCTGGGATTAATCAGCGCATTGGACATGGTGGGCGATGGCACAGCCTCCTGCCCATCAGGCTGTGGGAAGCCACCACCTCTGTGCAGGGAGTAGTCCAAGGCTTTAGCCCAGCATGTGCGCAGCAGCTCCGGCCATCCTGGCCACTCGCGAGCTCTGGTTGCCTACAGCGTCAGTGGTCTTCACTGCCAGGGCACTCAGCTGACACCTTTTCTCTCCCTCTCTCCCTCAGATATTTGGAAGTCCCTTTCTCCAGCCTGAGAGGGAGGAGTTTGTCCTCACAGTCCTGAAAAACATGGCAGACCACCCAAGGCTCTTTGACACCGGGCTGGTTGCCAAGATGCTGGAGATGGTGCTGAGAGGCTCACGCTCGTGGCTGATGAGGGTAGGTGCCGGACTGCCCTGGGCATGCGCCCTGCAGGGGCCGTTCCCCCCATCCCGAGTCCAGGGCTTGGGAGCACCCGAGGGTTGGCCTTTGAGGCCAGGAAAGGGTGGTGGGAGGGAAGCAGTTCTTGGTGGCAGTGGGGGCCATGGTCCACGCTCCATCCCGCTCCATCTTACTGCCTCCGCCAGGTGGATGAGCTGGTGCAGACCATCCATAGACAGCTGGGCTGTGTCAGCCAGAGGCCGCTCCAGGACATCCTGAGGAGGACCCTTCTGCAAGCAGCCAGCTTGAACCCTCGGAAAGTGACCATCAGCCTGCTGCGGATTTCCCTGCTTGGTGACAAGTAGGTAGCCTGTCAGCCTAAGGGGCAGCTCAGGACCTGCAAGGCATGCCCAGGCAGAAGGGGTGGAGGCTGAGGTGGCCCTGCTGACAGTGTGCTCTGGCTCTGCAGCACTGCCAGGGCCATGTGGAACACGCTGGCCTGTGAGCCCTGCCTCGTGGGCGATGTGCTGAGGACGCTGCTGCTGGTCAGTAAGCGATGCATCAGGCAGCACAGCATCACGGGAGACTACAGCTGCCGAGATCTCCTAGCCGTGAGTGTCTGGATGAGACTTGCTCCGTCAAGCCCGGGGCTGAGCGTCCCTCTCTGGCTCCTCCTGCCCTGTCCACCTGCCCCCAAAGGCGGCCTGCCCCAGGGCGCCTGGCCCAGGGCCCTCGGGCCACAGCTGGGCAGGGCAGCACGTACTGCTGGGCCTCGGGGTGCACAGGCAGGCAGCCTGCCCTGGCCCTGCTGCCCTGGGTGGCTCTTCTCCCTGCTTGCTGTGCCTCTTGCTGGCTCGGCAGCGCGGAAAGAAACCCAGGGCAGGGTGGCCGCTGGCCACAGCAGGCTGCGCCGCAGGGACACCTCTGCAGTGAGAGACATCCCGGGCTGTTTCTGCAGGTGGCTGGAGCCATGCGCGAGATCTTCCTGGTGCCCTCCAGCCGACGCTATGTGCACGCCCTTCTTGACAAGCTCTTCATGGCAGTGCTCTTCCAGATCTCCTGCAGCCTGGAAGGCCTACGGAAGGGCTGCTGCCGCTCTGGCAGTAGGAGCAGGAAGGCCAAGCATCCCTCAGTGCTCAGGTGCTCCGGCACTCCTCGCGTGCCCCATCACTGACCCTGCTCTCTCCCCAGGCCCAAGCTGGGGCCGGGGCTCCGTGTGTGACTGTGCTTTGCTCTGCCTGCAGGACTGCAGTGAGCACCGCGCAAGCTCTCTTCCAGTGCCTGGGTGGTACCTCCCTAGTGGAAGAGATGAGGAGGCAGGGTGCTTGGGACATGCTCCTGAGTGCCAAGACCTACTCCAGCGGTGTTGCCATGCTGACGAGGTAAGAGCCTGCTCAGCTGCCCTTGCCTGACCTAGAGTTTCTCCCTGGTGAAGAAAGGCAGCCTGCACGGTCCCCTTCCTGCTGGGTGGTGTGGTGCCAGCAGCCAACGCAGGGTGCACAGACAGGGCTGCCCCACATGGCCTGGCCTGCGGGGTAAAGGCCAGGGCTGAGAGCACAGCCCCCGAGAGCGCTGCCGCCCAGCTCGGTGCCACCAATGCCTTCTTCCTCCGGCCAGGGTGCTGCGGCGTGAAGCACCGGAGCGCTGCACCGCCATCTCTAAACAGGCGGTCATAGGCCTCCTCCAGAGACAGGCCGTGCAGGACGTCAGCGCCATGACAGTCTTCATGGAGGTGGGCGTACGGGCATGTGCTGCCTCTCTGAGGGCAGGCGGGAGGAAGCCGGGCTCCTGTGTGAGGCAGAGGGCAGAGAGGAGGTGGCGAGGGCCCTCTGCGGACCTTGCTGCCTCCCACCTGGACTGTGACCGGCCCTGGTGCCTTGTCCCAAGACCTCCAGGAGCTCAGCTGGCTGTGCCAGCCTCTCACTCTGCTGCCCACTGTCTTTCAGCTCCTGGATTCCACCTACTTGGACCGTGTAGATGGCCGGGTCCTGTCCATCCTGCAGGCCCACCTCAAGAGCCAGGAGGTGCTGCTGCGCAGGTTGGCAGTCCAAATCCTGGTCGTGCTGTCCGGGAGACGCCAGAAGGTGGGCAAGGGCAGCTGGGCACAGTGCGGTTGCCAGCATGGGGCTGGGCTGCAGGCGCAGTGTGCACAGCGGCTTCCTGGGCCTTGGCCAGGAATTGGGAGCAGCAGGAACGGAGCCTGCTGCCCCCGCTGCCCTGTTCAGAGTCCCATGAGCGCTTCAGGCCAGGCCCTGGGCTGCGCTGCACACAGAGAGATCTCTGCCCGACCGGTCCCACACCCTCCACACGCAGCGTGGGTTTGCTGGTGCGGTCCTTGATTGCCTCACACAACCCAATGGTGTGTTTCACATAGGCAGCAACACTGCAAGGCCTGCTGGCAGAGGTGACGCAGCGACTGCAGGACGGTGACAGTGACATCAGGACTGGGGCCCTGACTGTCCTCAGCAGAACTCTCCGCCTGGCGGACAGGCAGACAGCCAGCCCCATTGCTCTTCAGCTCCTCGAGATGCTCCTGCCACTCTTTGAAAATGTAAGGCATCGGGAGAACGCATTATTGGTTAGCATGCTGTAGGGGGGCATGCTGGCCTGGGGTGACTTGTCCCTCTGCGCGAATGCCCAGTTGCCCTTGAGTTCTTCTCCTCAGTGCAGAGGGAGAGCCACAAGCATTTGTCTCCTCACCATGGGCTTGGAGGAGCCAGGACTGAGGTCCTCCCCTCTTCCTTCTCTCCTCCTAGGAGTCCAGCTACGTGCGAGAGTGCGCCATCCTCCTCTGCAGAGATGCGATGGAGGTTGCAATCGGCTCCCACAAATGGCAGATGAGGAAGGAAGTGCGGAAGAGCCTGATTCCCCTGTTCTTCCACCTGCATGACTATGACCCCAGTGTGGCTAAGGTGGGGATTTCTAAGCCCTTTGAATGTGCTGCAAATGGGGCCCTGAGGAGGGGTCAGAGCCCCTCCCTGCCAGCATCTGCAGAGCTGGCAGCAGCTGAGAAGGCGGGCAGGGACATTTCCTACCCGTGCCCTGCTCGATGCAGCAGAGCAGAGCACCAGTGCGCGGCCACAAACACCTAAGCACTGGAGCCCACATGGGCTTTCCAGTGGCGCTTGCAGGTGTCAGAGGCCAGGGCTTGGACCCCCGATCCTTGCCATCCCCTTGGCCTGCCCAGGGATATGCAGGTCCTGTCCCCTGGGCAGCGTTGCCATCTCCCAGTCTCTGCTGCTCTGCAGGCCTCTTCGGAAACCCTCCTTGGAGCTGCCAAGTTCCTCAAGTGGCAACAGCTCAGGAAGCTCCTTGAGACCGAGCAGCCATGGAAGGTTGGCGAGTGCCTGGTAAGGGTGGCCTTGAAGCCCCACAGCCACACTGGAGAAGCCCCTCTCCCCCAACGCCCAACTGCCCTGCACACTGTGGTGTCCTGTGTGTGTGGGCAGGGGAAGGCAGGGAAGGCCAGCCCTGGGTGCAGGGGAAGACTCTGGGCCAACCTTGTCCCCTTGTGCTCTCTCCAGCTGGCGGAGGGCAGTAGAAGGGCAGAGGAGTACCTGCAGCAGAGCCTGCCGTACCTGCGGAGTGCACAGCAACCCTTGCGCGAAGCGGCCGTCAGGTTCATTGGTGAGCCACAACCCCGCCAGGTGTCCCTCCCTTCATGCTCAGGGAACCAGCCTGGGCTCAGCCGGGCACAAGGGGAGGACAGCACGCAGCCAGGAGGCCCTTGGGGCCGGTGGGGGCAACCAGGCTGCTGGGGTCGGCAGGCCAGCAGGATCTGTGACGGGCTGCGTGTTCCTAGGGCTCGCCGGGCGGCAGCTGAGGGACGGGCACCAGGAGAACCTCCAGGTCATCTGTGATGGTGAGCATGGGCTGTCTGCTGGGGCTGGTGGGGAGGAGGAGAGACCCTGGTGGGGAGCTCCAGTACCTGCCCTGGCCGGGGAGGGCTCTGCTCCCTGGGCGGCAAGGGGTGGCATGGGCAGCGCACAGAGACGTTTCAGGGGCATGTGGGGCACTGGTGGCCAGCACGTTCCAGCTGATGCTGATGCCTCTGGCTCTCTCCAGGCTGTGGGAAGACCTGAGGGGATAGGTGTGGCCCTGGCCAGAGGGGCTCCTGAGGTCTTTGCAGATCTGGGCTCTGACCTTGGCTCTCTTCCTTTCCACCCCAGCCCTTGAAAGCGCAGCAAATGACGGCAGCCTTTGCGTCTCTTCCCTGGCGGCGCAAGCCCTGCTGAACCTGAAGGCTGCGGTTAAAGAGCCTCCCTCCGGCTCCCACCTGCAGGCGCTGTGCTCCCAGCTCTGGAGGGCATGTAGAAAGAGGATCCTGCCCTGGGAGGAGGCTGGCTGTGCTCACCGGCCTGTGTCTGCCACTCATTAATAAAAAGACAGTGGAACTTCATATGCTGTTTGAGCTCTTCTTGCCCATCCCGCACTGCCCTGCTGCCCCCCACACAGCCTTGGGCTGCACCTACTCTGCTGGGCTGCCCCCACACCTTGCTGAGCCCCACCAGCACCTGAGAGCTGAGGGGCCGCTTCAGGGTTTTGGTGAGTCTTCTGGAATCTCTGCTAAGGTACGTGGAAAATAAGGAGGTGATTGATGACCGCCAATATGGCTTCACCGAGGGCAAGTGATGCCTGACAAATTTGGTGGCCTTTAATGATATTGCCACGGCCTTGGTAGGCAAGGGCAGAGCAACAGACATCATCTACCTGGACTTACGCAAAGCGTTTGACACTGTCCTGCATGACATACTGGTCTCTAAACTGGAAAGTCATGGATTTTACAGATGGACCACTCGGTGGATAAGGGACTGGCTGGATGGCCACAATCAAAGGGTTGCAGTCAACGGCTCAGTGTCTGAGCGGAAGCCAGTGACAAGTGGTGTTCCTCAGGGGTTGGAGACATGGACAGTGGGATAGAGTGCACCCTCAGCAAGCTTGCTGATGACATCAAGCTGTGTGGCCCAGTTGACATGCTGGAGGGAAGGGATGCCATCCAGAGGGAACTGGACAGGCTTGAGAGGTGGGCTTTTGCAAAGCTCATGAAGTTCAGCCAAGCCAAGTGCAGGGTCCTGCACCTGGGACATGGCAATCCCAAGCACCAATACAGGTTGGGCAGAGAATGACTGGAGAGCAGCCCTGAGGAGAAGGACCTGGGAGTGCTTGTGGATGGGAAGCTCAACATGAGTCGGCAGTGCGCACTGGCAGTCCAGAAAGCCAACCGCATCCTGGGCTGCATCAAAAGAAGTGGGGCCAGTAGGTCGCGGGAGGTGATTCTGCCCCTCTGCTCTGCTCTCGTGAGACACCACCTGGAGTACTGCATCCAGCTCTGGAGTCCTCAGCACTGAAATGTCATGGACCTGTTGGAACAGGACCAGAGGAGGGCCATAAAGATGATCAGAGGGCTGGAGCACCTCTGCTATGAAGACAAGCTGGGAGAGCTGGGGTTGTTCAGCCTGGAGAAGGCTCCGGGGAGGCCTTATAACAACCTTCCAGTATCTAAAAGGAGCCTACAGGAGAGATTGAGAGGGACTCCTTGTCAGGAAGTGTAGCAGTAGGATGAGGGGTAATCGTTTTCAACTGAAAGAGGGGAGATTTAGATTAGATACTAGAAAGAAATTCTTTACTGTGAGGGTGGTGAGGCACCGGAACAGGTTGCCTAGAGAAGTTGTGGATGCCCCATCCCTGGAAGTGTTCAAGGCCAGGCTGGCTGGGGCTTTGAGCAACCTTGTCTAATGGGAGGTGTCCCTGCTGATGGCAGGGGGGTTGGAACTCGATGATCTTTAAGGTCCCTTCCAACTCTAACCATTCTATGATTCTATCTGCAGACTTGCTGAGGGTGCACTAAATCCCACTATGTTATTAATGAAGATATTAAATAGTATTGGTCCCAGCATGGACCTTTGAGGGGCACCGCTCATTATTGGTTTCCATTTGGACACTAAGCATTGACTGTAACTCTGAATGAGATCAGTCAACCAGTTCCTTATCCATCTATCCATCCATCTCTCTCCAATTTAGAGTCAAGAGTGTTGTGGCAGACTGTGTCAACACTGTGTCCCATAAGATCCTCATACAGAAGCTGCGGAAGTACCAGCTCGATGAGTAGGCAGTGAAGTGCATTGAAAACTACTTGAAAGCCGAGGCCCAGTGGGTGATGACCAGTGACAGCAGCAGTGTATCCCAGGGGACAATCCTGGGTCCAGTCCTGTTCAAACATCTTCTTCAGTGATCTGGATGATGGGGCAAAGTGTACCTTCAGCAACTTTGCTGATGACACAAAATTGGGAAGAGTGGCTGATACACTAGAGGGTCATGCTGCCCTCCATGGGATCCCAGAGGAATCTCAACAGGCTGGAGACATGGGCTAACAGGAACCTCGTGAAGTTCAGCAAGCTGATGTGTAAATATTCTATGCACCAGAATATGCTGGGAACTACTCAGCTGGAAAGCTGCTTTGCAGAAAAGGACCAGAGGATCCTGGTGGGTATTGGGTTGAAAATGAGCGAACAAAGTGCCCTTGCTGCAAAGAAGGCTAACGGTGTTCTGGCTGCATTTGGAGGAGTGTTGCCAGCAGGTCAAGGGATTTGATTCTTCTCCTCTCCTCAGCACTGGTGAGGCCACACCTGGAGTACTGGGTCCATCTCTGGGTTCCCCAGTACAAAGGAAATACGGAGAGTCCAGTGAAGGGCCACCACTAAGATGACTAAGGAACTGGAGTGTTTCTCTTCTGGGGAAAGGCTGCAAGAGCTGGACCTGTAGCCTAGAGAAGAGAAGGCTCAAGGAGATCTTGCAAATGTGTACAATTACCTGAAAGGGCTCTTTTTGGTGGTGCCCAGTGATAAGACAAAGAGACAATAGGTACAAATTGAAACACAGGAGGTTCTGTTTGAACATAAGGAGAAATGTTTTTACCGTGAGCGTGACGGAGCAGTGGCACAGGTTGCCCAGGGGGGTTGTGGAGCCTCCATCCTTGGAGATATTCAAAAGCCATCTGGTCATTGTCTTGGGCAACTCTAGGCACTACGTGTTGCTGCTTAAGCAGGGGGGGTTGGACAAGATGACCTCCAGAGGTGCCTTCCAATCTCAACGATTCTTTGATTCTGTGAACAAGAAATTGAGTGTAATATGATCAAATCTGGATTTGGGAACATCTGGTATAAAGGTCCTTGTATCTGTTCTACATACAATTTGAGGCTTTAAGTTCAGAAACAGATTTAGGTTTTTTCCCTGCATCAAACACCTCCCCAGGCATGTGGCTTGCAACTGCTTGAAGGACAATTCACCATCTCAGACCCTTATGTTTTCTCCCAGGTTTGAGAACATTTGGTGTGTACTGAAGGAGTCTGTGGTTTAACTCGCTCCAAAAGGAGTCCCATTGGCATGCATTAAAATTACTACAATGTGAAGCAAGGTAAGGTGCATTAAATGAAAATAAACAAGGGATTTGTTTAAAAATTTAAGTACTGTGGTTGAAAAATTAAAAACAAGAAAAAAGAAAAAAAGAAGAGTAATGTAGACACAGCTAGTAAGCAACTCCTCATAAAGAAAACAACATCAAAAAAAGAGTAGTGGAAAGGACTGTTGATTTTGCATTTTCTTCCATGTACGGGATTTGCCTTTATTAAAAGGATCTTGGAGACCAAAAATAAATGAACAAATAATTTCCCATCTAATCAGATATTCTTCATACCTGCACACTACTGCTCCACAATAAGAATAAAATCAAAACAAAACAACTTTTTTGTGCCTTGTGCTTCTTTACAAGATTCAGCTCGCTATTTTTTTTTCCTGTTAAGTATGTTGCTGTAGAGAAAAGAGCAGAACTTTCTAGTATTGGTACAGTTATAGTGATATTTTTTTATGTTATGTTGTAGCTCTTGTATTGGAACAAATAAAAATCTACTGGGGTAAGTTGTATTAAAAAAGATTGTTTTTTAGTTTTTTTTAACCTAAGGCTGTTACTAGTACAAATATTTTTTTCTTTTATATGAGATTAAATCACACATATCACACAGGTCTACCAAATCTACTTTATAATGGAGATCATGTGAAGTTTACCAAAGGGAGTTTAGTGGCTAAACGCCATATTTGCAAACCTTGTGTCTCAAAATGCAATAGAGGGGGATTGTTAGAGGGATGTGCAATCCTACATACTTACACATTGCACCTGGATTTGGCTTTAATGTAGACAGGACCTGAGTCTGTTCTTCATTTCCCTCCTAAAGGCACTGCTGGAGAACTAAGGTGCCTATGAACTAATTCATTTTTTTAAGTTTGTTTTCTCCTTCTGTGCTTTTTGAACTATTTTACTGAGTTCCACAGTATTTATTTGCTTGTCTTCTCACTGAAGTCAAATGATTAGTTCCAATCTAAAAAAAAACTTTCAAAGTATCTTATAGTTATCTTATAGTATATATATCTTAAGGGTTGCAAAAAGCCTTTTTTTTTTTTTTCTTGTTAGCACAAATTGAAATGTGTTTCTACCATTTCAAGGGCACCAGGGGAGTATGGACAACTGATTAAAAAAAGCCCTCTTCCAGAAAAAGAAAAAAAAATTGTCATGAGAAGATATAAATTGGACTATTAATGAAATTAGTTCTATATTTTAAGGTAACAATCCCTTCTCAGGGAGCTGAGCATAATATAATTGTATCAGTGCATAAGAATACGCTCTTCATCCAACGGAGTTTGTATTCCACCAACATAAAGGATCTATTAATTTAAGAGATTCAAAGTCACAGCCTTTCCCAGTTCTCTCTCAGAAGCATTTTTTTTCATACTTGCCAGAGGAATAGCTGCCTCTCAAATCTCACATTGGAATAGCCAAAAGAACATAGCCAAAAGAACTCTGAAGCTTGACATGAAAGTCAATAAAAGTCTTGAGTGATTTCTTGATTTATAATTAAACTGGGCAGATCTCCGAATTCTACAAAATTCAAAATAATAAGTCAGAACATACTGTCTTGACAGCCACGATGCCCAAAACTGTAAGTATTGGAGCCTGAGAAGTCTTTCAGGAAATATGGTTGAAGTTTTATGTTTGGAATAAATCCTTGTAACCAGTGAAGTTTATTAGTTTCAAGTTTTGACACACACCCTGCAACAGTTCTGTTTTCCCTTTGATACCCAAACAATTCTGTAACTGTATACATGATTGTGTAAAGCATGCTGGTGTGCCAATGACATTTATCAACAACTCAACTATTATACATATTTGAATGGAACTGAATTTTACTGTACTTGCAAACAAGCAGCCTAGGAACATCCATTCTTCAGATCAAACAGTGCACAAGAATTATACCTCACTGTAAAATATGCCAATTAAAACATAATACACAATTATGTGTACATATAATTTTAACTGCAGTATTTCATTACACAGTATTTGCAAAATACTTTGAATTATTTGGCTGATTTTTTGATCACTAATCTCAAATTTTCAGAATTAGACAAGTTGGGACAACAAAAGAAGTGATAAAACAAAGACTGAGATTTAGAATACTAATACTACAGTTTTGACATGAATTATGAAAAAGAATATTTGAGTACCACAAGTAAAACATTCTGATATTTGAATTACATGTGGAAAATAGAAAACCTACCTTTCTTTCCTATTCATCAATCTGCTCTTGGATAAAACATTAATGAAGATGTCTTATTTTATTGACAGATAGCAAAAAGCATGACATTTTCTCAGAGCTTAATGACATATGTGCTCTAAGAAAAATCAGTGGTATAGCAAAACCCTGTGATGATGGTGACAGTCCATCATTCTTCAGTTCAGAGTTCCTTACTTTTTTCACAACTGACATGATGTTTAACATATCAATCTTTTAGCAGGGCTTCTTCCCAAATTGAAAATGGTACTTAAATAATACTTCTGTATGATTTTTACCACAAAACGGATCTTTGAGACTATATGCATATTTAAGACAGTTATGAGTAAATTTTTCAGCACACTTAAATAAATGTGAGAGTCACAAGATTGCTATTTCTGTAAATATGTCACTAAAACACGCAAAGTCTTGATTTATATCCTGCCACACAGCAAGCACTTTATGCTTATGTTTTCATATTTATTATTATTACTATTTTTTACTAAAACAGCTTCTGAGGACTGAGGCCACAAGACCTGAATTCTGATGTAACTCCGTGGTTGTTTACTCCGTGCATTAGGCAAATGAAGCTGTCTGGCTGCTGCTGTGTACAGCTTTATTTAACTTAAATTAAAGGAAGAGATTAGAGCTTGTTTCCACAATCAGACTGATTTGTAATTAAGTATATAACTACTTTATATACAGTATTTATGATAGTCTGTACGAAAAAATAAAATAAAATATTCCCTATAACAAGAAAGCATCTATAGGATCTGCTTTGGGTAGGTCTGATAGGAGAGGGTAAGGATACATTGGAAATATTTGGTAATTTATATTGTCTGCCATTGAAACAGAAATAAATCATTAGCACACTAAAAAATATACGCATAATAAAATAAAAAAAAATATTTTACCTTGTACCACTGAAGTGTCTTGCAAATGGTATTTTAATAGGTTCCATTCATGTAGTAGCTGGTTTCTTCCATAGCTATAGCATCAGCTTCAAATACGTTTCTTATTAAGACCATGCTGCAATTCAGAAATGTGTGATATATATTGTAAGACTCTAAACATTACTTCACTTTCTCCATTCTATCTATCTAACCAAGACATCACTTACAATGGGATTCAAAATATAAAACATTACTCCAATTAAGTAAAAACATTTTTACCCATAAACCTACACTGTGTTATATTTATAAACAAGAAAGTATTGATTACTGTAGTCAGAAGCCTGTAGTAATATGAATTCTAACCATCAAGAAAGATCATAGCTCTGTATCAATCCAAGTTAAATAAAAACCCAGATCATTACTATAGCAGCCTCTGAAATACATGAAATGCAAACCTATAGGAAAACTGTTATAGTTTCACTGCTGAGAACACAAGTTTCTGAATTTTTCTGAAGATATTTCTCCGTGTCATTTTCCATTTCACCAGTCTTCATCAACTTTTGTGACAAAAAAAAACCTGAAAGATGACTGAAACAATCTTTTTGGGTGCGTTTTGGGTTTGTTGGTTTTCTGTGTATTACTTTTTAACATGGTTTTTTTCTTTTCTCTTTTAAAGATGGTTCTTTGCAGGTTGTATGCATTCAAAACTGGAAAGACTACAACTGCCAACTGTTTCCCTGACTCAAAATAATACAGAATAGGACCTACATTCGGAAAAAAGATACGAAAAACAGAGAACAAGGAAAAAGAAAATCAGTGCAGGATGAAGAGCAGGAATGAACTGCCATCATCAAAAGTCAAATGGATTCCTGTCAGTCAAGGACCTGCACCCAAACAATATTCAACAGTTTCCTTATTAGTTTCTTAGAGAAGAGCACAAAAATAATGTCTGCTTCAGAAATGTATAGATCAATCTACGTATTCTTATGCTTCCTCTGACCACGCGGAGAGGGACAGCAGCAGCGGTGAGTGCTGCGAATTTAAATTTGAACTAGATCGAGACGGAGAGGGGGCTTCCCGGAGCCGGAGAAGCCGAGGGAGAGCGGAGAGACCCGAAACGACTCGGGAATCTCGCGAGGGAGCCGAGAGGCTGACGTGCCTGGGGGCGGGCCGGGCGAGCCGCGGCAAGTGTAAAAGCGGCCATAGCCGCAGCGGGGGCGGAGCGCGTGCCGGGCGTTCGTGCGTGAGCACAAGGGCGGGAATATCAGCGCGGAGACGCACGTGCGCAGAGCGTGAGGGAAGCAGCCATCAGTGGTCGGTCCCCTCCGGGCGCTAGACAAGAACATGGCCCCAACACGTGCAAAATGCACCACAAGGGGGAATGTGGGAACTCAGACCGAGCTCCTGCAAAAACACGTGGCTGTGCAGGTCTCCGGCTGCAGTGAATGCCTAAGCCTGGCACTTGTTCCCAAGGGAGCCAGAGACACCGCCTATGTGCAGTGTGATTAAATAAACTACCTGCTCAGGCAGGTGGTTGAACTGAAGGAAGAGGTAGAAAGACTTAGAAGCATCAGAGACAGTGAAAGTGAAATAGATTGGTGGAGCCATACCCTCAGGCATTGGCATCTGGTAGAGGCTCTACAGGAACTGGATGATCTCCCTTCTGCCTGTCACCAGGCAGAAGAGGGGGACTTAAGGGACAATGCGGAATGGAGGCAGGTCCCTCCTCGGAGAGGCAAGCAAAATCCCTTCCAGCCCCCCCCACCTTCCCAGTTGCACTTACACAATAGGTACGGGGCTTTGGAAATCGAGGGCCAGGCATATGAGGATGGAGATGAAGATCGATGCAGTGAGCTGCCCGGAGCTAGCCACCCACCCCCACGCCTTAGGACTTCCTCAACAAAGGAAAAAAAGGAAGGTAATTGTGGTGGGTGACTCCTTTCTTCGGGGAACAGAAGGCCCCATTTGCAGACCGGATCCATCCCACAGAGAAGTCAGCTGCCTCCCTGGGGCTAGGATTAAGGATATACAGAAAAATCTCCCTACCCTGGTCCGGCCCTCGGATTACTATCCATTACTAGTATTTCAAGTAGGCGGCGATGAGGTAGCTACCAGTAGTCCAAGGGCAATGAAGAGAGACTTTAGGGCCCTTGGACGGCTGGTTAAGGGATCAGGAGCACAAGTTGTGTTCTCCTCTATCCCACCACTTGCAGGAATTGAGGAGGGGATAAACAGGAAGAGCCAGCAGATTAACTCCTGGCTCCGAGGCTGGTGTAACCGGCAGAACTTTGGTTTCCTTGATCATGGGATGATCTACAGGACACCAGGCTTGCTGGCAACTGGTGGGGCAAGCCTTACCCAAAGTGGAAGAAGAATACTGGGGCAAGAATTAGCAGGGCTCATTGAAAGGGCTTTAAACTAGGTTTGAAGGGGGATGGGGATGAAACCAGGATTACTAAAGAGTAGCCTGGGAGCAGATTACCAGTGCTGGTGGGTAAAAGCACTAGCAAGGTCTTGCGGCCTGTTGTCTCAGTAGAGGTGGGGGGATGGTAACCCATGTGGTGGTGACATCAGGGATAGTGATAGACTGGCAACCACAGAAGGGTCTGAGCATGGTCAGGGGGGTATTGGGGCTTGGCCGCCCCTAAAAGTGGCAGGAAAATTAGCCCAGCTAAAGTGCATCTACACAAATGCATGCAGTATGGGCAACAAACAGGAGGAGCTGGAGGCCATTGTACAGCAGGAAAACTATAATATAGTTGCCATCACAGAAACGTGGTGGGATGACTTACACAACTGGAGTGCCGCAATCAATGGCTACCAACTCTTCAGAAGGGGTAGACAAGGAAGGAGAGGTGGTGGGGTGGCCCTCTATGTTAGAGACAGATTTGAATGCCTAGAAGTTAATAATGGGAATGACAGTGTACAGTGTTTATGGGTCAGACTCAAGGGGAAGGCCAACAAGGCAGACATCATGGTTGGAGTTTATTACAGACCCCCAAACCAGGACGTAGAAGTCGATGAAACATTCTATCAGCAACTGGAACAGCTCTTGCAATCACTCGCCCTTGTTCTTGTCGGGGACTTCAACTTCCCAGACATCTGCTGGAAATATAACACAGCAGAGAGGGAACAATCCCGGAGGTTCCTAGAGTGTGTGGAAGACAACTTCCTAACACAGCTGGTGAGCGAGCCAACGAGGGAAAGCGCCCTACTGGACCTGCTGCTTGTTAACAGAGAAGGTTTTGTGGGGGATGTAAAGGTTCAAGGTCGTCTTGGGCAGAGTGATCACGAGATCATAGAGTTTTCAATTCTTGCAGAAGCAAGACACGGAGCCAGCAGAACTGCCACCTTGGACTTCCGAAAGGAAGACTTTGGCCTGCTTAGGAGCATGGTTGAGAGTGTCCCCTGGGAGACAGTCCTGAAGGGCAAAGGTGCCCAGGAAGGCTGGTCATACTTCAAGGAGGAACTCTCAAAAGCGCAGGAGAAGGCCATCCCCAGGTCCCATAAAACGAGCAGACGGGGAAGAAGACCAGTCTGGCTAAATAGAGGGTTTTGGCTGGACCTCAGGGAGAAAAGGAAAGTCTACGATCTCTGGAAAAAGGGGTTGGTTACTTATGAGCAATATCAAGGTGTAGTGAAGATACGCGGGGGAAAAATTAGAAGGGCAAAAGCCCAAGCAGACCTTAACTTGGCTACCACAGTTAAAGATAACAAGAAAAGTGTTTTTCAGTATATCAATAAAAAAAGGAAGACTAGGGAAAATGTAGGCCCACTGATGAATGAGGTGGGTGCGTTGGTGGTGGAACACACAGAGAAGGCGGAGCTGCTGAATGCTTTCTTTGCTTTGGTCTTCACTGCCAAAGCTGCCCCTCATGAATTCCAGACCCTGGAGACAAGGGGGAAGGTCTGGAGAGAGGAAGACTTTTCCTCTATTGGGGAGGATTGGGTTAGAGACCACTTGGCCAAACTAGACATCCATAAGTCTATGGGCCCTGATGGGATGCACCCACGAGTGCTGAGAGAATTGGCAGATGTTATTGCTGAGCCACTCTCCATCATTTATGAGAGGTCTCGGAGAACAGGAGAGGTGCCTGAGGTCTGGAGGAAGGCAAATATCACACCAGTCTACAAGAAGGGCAGGAGGGAGGACCCAGGGAATTACAGGCCAATTAGTCTCACCTCTGTCCCTGGGAAAATAATGGAGCGACTTGTTCTGGATGTCATCTCCAAACACATTGAAGATAAAGAAGTTATTGGAAGTGGTCAACACGGACTTACCAAGGGTAAATC
>KZ505739.1:1020639-1035630 GCA_002844005.1 Limosa lapponica baueri
GGGCAACTAAGATGATTAAGGAATTGGAGCACCTCCCTTACGAGGAAAGGCTCAAAGAGCTGGGGCTCTTTAGCCTGGAGAAGAGAAGGCTGAGGGGAGACCTTATCTCCATATACAAGTTCCTAAAGGGTGGGTTGAAGGATGATGGAGCCGGACTCTTTTCAGTGGTTTCCAGCGATAGGACGAGGGGCAACGGCCATAAGCTGGAACATAGGAAGTTCCACTCAAATACAAGGAAAAACTTCTTTTTGAAGAGGGTGAGGGTGACAGAGCACTGGAACAGGCTCCCCAGGGAGGTCGTGGAGTCCCCTTCTCTGGGGATTTTCAAGACCCGCCTGGATGCAGTCCTGAGTAATGTGCTCTAGGCAACCCTGCTTTAGCAGGGGAGTTGGACGAGATGATCTCTAGAGGTCCCTTCCAACTCTGTCAAATCCATGAATCTGTGAGATTGGTATAATCCCAGCATAAGAAATTTCTGTGCCTGTGGACAGGACACAAATATTACATATTCTCTAGCAACTATGATTCATTAGCTCTCTTCCATCTGAAGCAAGATATATGCTATATATTTAACTGTGTTCTATGTCTGCAGCCCAGGCAACAGAAATATGCGATTCCTGTAGGCAGTAAACTTGGCCACTAGAGTTGTTGAGTACTCTTATCGATTGCACAAAATGTGAAGAGTGAAAGAATGGGAGGAAAAAAAGCAATTCATTGTCACTAACTCTCAGTTAAGAGGTTATACAATGTGTGCTGAACTTAATGGGAGTTAAGACAGGTCATTTGCAGTTGCTCTTTGACTTGCTTGAAGTCATGTCTTACTTGGTAGTACTGCAGGCAATGAGCATGAGGAGCTGCGGGGACAGGATTGCTATTCTTAAGTCAAAAGAGCATGAAGTGTCATAAAGACTTCCCCTCACCTTTAACTTTTAATGTAGTGGGGAGAGAAAAGTAAGAGCAAGACGTTCGTTTGAATCGCAGTCACCTCTTTAATTCCAGTATTACCACTCAATAGTCTGGACAGGGCTTAACATCTCAGCACTTCTTTTGTAATAGTCTTTGCGTATGTCTTCTCTTAGAGAAAAATATAATAAACAATATCCATTACAAAAGCAGTGAACCACTTATTTTAAGACAGTATCTCAAATATGCCTTCTGCAGAAAGATACTTATATCAATGGTAGCTATGAACTATACGGGAGTTTTTTGTTTGTGTGGTTTTTTTCCTCCTATTTCTCCAGTTTCTTTTCTTTTCCAGTGCTACATTGTATAAAATGGGGGGGGGGGGAGACATAAGAACAAAAAAATTAACAAAGCAAAGGTACTGAGAGTATAATTAAAGGGGTTTTCCCCAATATTTACCTCTTCATTAGCATGGGGACATGCCAGTCAGCATGCAAGCAGCCAAAAACATGTGGTAGGGTCCTCTACTTTGTGTTTAATAACCTAATCTAGCTACATATAGGCATATGTTTTGTAGCTTTCTTCCCCTTTGTTATTCAATGAGATAAAAGAAGAAAGAACATTTTTCATTATCTCATTAATATGCTATGCACCACTTATATCTAATACATCTAGCATATACAGAGTATAACCCCAAAATAAAGCTCTCAAATGGTGAAGTATAAATGCCAGCTAAATGTTTGTTGAATTGTAGTGTTTATCCAGTCATTTTTTGTAATTACAATATCCATCATGTAACTATAGTAACATAGTTTGTTACTTGCCTGTACATAAATATAACTTTTGATGGATGATTTACAAAGGAAAGCAACTAAGCAGAAGATCAAAAACATCGTTAAAGCCTCAGGCATACGACAATCCAAACAGAAACATATTGGCTGCAGCCCTGTACAGTATGCCTTTCAAAGCAGTAGAGTTTCTGTGTTCTGCTTTTGAATATTCCAAATAAACTTCCTGAGTTTTGATCTAGAGAAGGGAATTTATATTTAGAAACAGGGAAAAGAAGTTCCTTCATGGTCATCTTGTCGGGGAGTGTGGTGGGATGAATTTGAGCCCAGGAGGAGAGTCGGGGTGACCCAGGCACAAGGAGGGCCTTGCCCTCACTCTCCAGCCTGAGCATGGTGGGCAGAGCTAGGGGTGGCAGCAGGGCCTGTCAGCAGTCCTGGGACTGCCTTGAGGGGATGGGCTGGGGCCAGGAATCCCACCAGGAGACGGTGCTGGGACTGGAGACAAGACACTGGTGTGCTCCGTATCCCACTTGGTGGGACCAAGTCTAGGCACAGTCTGCTGATGAAGCTCAAGCTGACATGAGGGTCCTGAGCCCTGGGCAGGGGGAAGCCTGGGGCACTGAGTGCGGGTTAGGTCTGCCTGTGCCCCCCAGGCCCTGCCACATGTACTGCTATTACCTAGAGAAAATAATCTCTAACAAATAAGAGAAGAACCTGGGTGGCAGGTCCACAGCAAGGACTGCTTGAGGAGGGAGGCTGGACAGCAGCACACAGGCTGTGAATACAGTCATTGTTTTTGCCAGAAAAAAAAAAAGGACAGAAGAAATGTGTAAAGATTTACATCAAAAAGAAGTTACTGTTTCCGAGAACACAACAATTTCAGAAAATCCTTCAGGTAGCAAATTAGACAAAGCAGAGTCCTTGACTTAGTTTACAATTTGTAGCATACAGAAGGAAAATTGACCTGCATAATCATGATAAATCTTGCAATCTGAAGTAGTTAATCAAACAGTTTTTTTCATGTAAAGAGTAGACGCCCCACAAATCAATGATGTGAAAGGACAAAATGCTGCATGGGCAGCGAAGAGTGAGGAAAAAAGAGTGAGAGACAGTCCTGTAAGCACCAAGGTGAGTGAAGGCGCCCCGGCAGAGATTTCTGTGCAGCCCTTGGAGATACCCTGCTGGAGTAGGTATCCATACAGCAACCTGTGGAGAAGCCCACACCAGAGCAGTTGAATATGCTCTAAAGCAAGCCTCAGCCCCTGGTGAGCCCACACTGGAGCAGGTTTAACCTGAAGGACTGCAGTTCATGGGAAGGACCCATGCTGGAGCAGGAGAAAATCATGAGGAGGAAGGGTAAGTCGAAAGGAGCTGCCATGGATTGACCACAACCCCATTTCCCATCGTCCCTGTGTCACTTGGTGTGGGGGATGTAGAAGAGTTGGAAATGAAGTGAAGTTGAGCCTAGGAAGAAGGGAAGGTGGGAGAAGAGTGGTTTTGATTTTGTCTTTGTTTCTCACCATCTTATTCTATATTTAATCAGCAATAAATTAGATGATCTTTCCCCAAGTCGAGTCGGTTTTACAAGTGACAGTAACTGGTAAGTGATCTTACTGTCTTTATCTCAACCCATGAGCTTTTCCATCATGGTCCCTCCCCCCATCATTCCTATGGAGGAGTGAGAGAGAAGTTGGGTTGGCATCTGAGATCTGGCCAAGGTCAACCCACCGCAATGTTATATGTAAATCTGGAGGAACTAATCACAGCCTGTAAAAATATTCTAATCCTGGTTCAGCTATAATTCAAACATGAGCTACTTTTACCAATGATTTCTGGTTTTCCACCAAAAGGACAGCCCAGCTGATCCTTGACGTATTCCCTCTGCTGCTCTCTGTACCAACATTAGCATTCACATAGCTCTCTGAAGACATAAACCATGGGACTGATCAGCCTGAAAACTAATCCCATGGAACAAGAGCAAGTTTCAATCACTGTAACTTATTTATCCCTCTTCAGTATGTAAATTCATGAGTATATGTGTGTGAATCAGTTCTTCTAGACTAAAATCCTTAAAATATCCAAATTACAATTAAATTCACAACATTGCCCCCAGACAGCCCTTACAGACCGTTACGGAGAGGAGAAAACTTACCTTCTGTTTAAAAGTTGTTTGATATATAGGATCTGGATATACATCATGTATTTCAATAACTCTCTTCAGACATGCATAGTATGTTAATTACTGGAATAAGCAGTAGACAGAGGTGATATACAGCACACAAAAAAACAATTTTATGGGAAAAATAGTCACTTCTGCTAAGTGCAGTAGCATATATCCTAACGTATAGTTGCTTTCAAAGGCAACTCGATTCTGATTAACTCTGGAATTTACTGGTTTTGGAAAGGCAGACAGAGCTAAAGTAGTCATCAGCAAAGTTAATACATTTTGTTTTGTACAAAAATCTGTTTGAATTCCGTATGCAGATCTCCTCTGTGTCCATTTCTTTATCCAAAATTGAATAATAACATGCATTTCAGAGGAGATAGGATGAAGACTAGGTTGAATTAAATGCTACACTATGCTATCTTAGGAAATTGTAGACATGCCATAATGCTAGAGGAAAGGCTCAGATCCATATGGGGAAGACATTGCTTATGATTCAGAAGTCCTAAAATACTTGAGAGATATTATCTCAGGGAACAGGGGTGAAAACACAATCTTTCATAATGGGTAGTCCAATTTTATTTCCCTCCATTATAGCGTGACATAAACAGTGTATTTTATTAATTTTGTTAGTAGTATAGCATCAAGCCTGGAGCTGCATTTTACAACTATATTTAAATAATTACCTTTTGATGCAAATCCTTAGTCTTGATATCATTGCTGTAATACTACCCCTTTCAAGGACAGGACACTTTTACAGAGAAATCTACATCATGCTGGGAACTGGTTTAATTTAAATACAGAATAAAATTAAGCATCCAGAAACAGTGGATACGTACTATGCTTTGAGGTGGGTAAGCATGCTCCAAAAACCCTTACTCTAGAAGCAACCTAAGGATCCTGGTACATAAGCATTTCATCATCAACTTATGCAATATGCTTTAGCAAGAAAGCTAGCACAATTCTTCAGTTTGTGGATGGAAGAGGTAGGAAAAGTTTTCTCCAGGTAGGCATGAACATGGTTCATAAAATACTGTATCTAGTTCCAAAGTCTTTTAGAGAGTGCTGGAAAGAGAAATTTTTTAAAAAGGGTGTAGATAATGCTTTACAGTGAGGACCTTAAAAAAAAACCAAATTATTTAGACTATCAAGAAGGTAACTGTTAGGTGATTAAAGCAGGTTCAGGTATTTCTCCAGGTAAAAAACGTTAAGTACTAGTGGGCACTTCCCTCTAGTGGAGAAGGAAAAAAGAAACCCACGGCACCCAATGGAGTTCAGTATAGTAAAAATCAAGATCAACATATAACAACATTGAAGCAATCCAGGTTTCTGCAAATCCGACATAAGCAAGGAAAGTCTCTTGAAAATATATTTTAAAAAGTCCAAAAAACAAAGGTTCAAAGTTCTGTAAACTTGTTAATACCTAAAAATACAGCATATACATAATGAATGACAGAATGGTACAAAAGGTTTTACCTGCACCCAGTAGGCATGACCCTCCACAGTTTACTCCTATGTGAATAAATAATTAAATCTTCCTGAATTCAGAACAATAAAGCTTTTCCACTAGGCCAACTAAGTAAGCCCATGGGCAAGAGCTCTCTTTTTTTCTTCCTATTGCTAAAGAAATATTTCATGTGTAAAATAACAGATTATAAGAAAAATACCCTCTTATCTTTCTATTCTCTCTTTTCCTTTTAGCTGCAGATAGACACAAAGGAACAGTCTCTTCATTGCTTTCCCTCTCATGTTTTTCACTCAATATAAATTGCCGAAGAAGGTTATCAGCTAATATACTGTCCCAGTGAAAGCTCAAATTTATGGTAAAGCATAGACCTTTTTCTCTCACTATAAGAAGCACCTCCATTATAGAACTGCTTCTTGTTAGTCTTCATGTGTATCCTATATTAAAAATTTAAAGATATATTTAAAGAAAACAGCAGGAAGCATAGCAGAACACACCATCATAAAAATTTACATTTTAAGCAAAACATGACAGAAGTAGTCCTTGTCCCGTCTCCAAACTCTGATAAGGCTTCCTCAGAGCTTCCTGATGCCACAATAAAAAGCTCTGGCTCTATATCTAATGCTTTCTATGCTGATCAGATTCCTGATTTTTGGACCAGTAATGCTGTTTAAAGATCACGAGTGTGTGCTATTACTGGCAATAAGAAACGGTTAAACAAAAAGTGCATAAATACTAATAGAAGTTATTTGCCTGCAAGTCAGCGAGTTTCTACCAGGCTCGATTTTTGTTAGCTCAGTGGTTTTAGGAGTTACAGCAGATTCTAAACAGTCCCTCTGATGCCTAGATTGTTTTCATGGTTTGCTTGCCATGCCTCTCAGAAGTCTCACTCCTCTCTGTATTATCCCACCCCCTCTGTCTGTCATCTGCCTTCCCCCTATGTAATCTGGAAGTTGTTTTTCCCCTGATGAGTTCAGTTCCACGCAGATGAGAACAACTTCTCTTCTATCCGTAAGATTCTCCATGATCAAATCAGCATTATTTTTTAAAAGGAACATAATAAACAAATAAAATCCACAGTGTATGACATAATGTGTCAACTCATGCTTCTTTTACAACAGCCAAATAGTTAGAAAAAGTGGTCTCATTAGCAACATTCTATTCCTGGGGAATTAGCCAAAATGCTCATTTCAATGCAGGTGGTAATTCCAATTGCAATGAGTGACAGAAAATTCCAACTAAAATTTCCTTACAACATTTATTCCTAAAGAGAAAGCTGTTCTAAAAAAAATAACTGTACTTAGTCTTTATATATTATACTCTGTGTTCCCTCCCTTTGCCTCTCCCTATCTATTAAATCCACTTTTTATTGAAATATTACAGTTACTAGTGGTATTATTGTTCATCACAGAAGAAAATATTTGTCAGGATGAAGAGGCAGAGGTGAATGTATAACGAAACCTGTAAAGAGTAACATACGTGTAGCCAGCCTCCAAATAAAGTAAAATTTGGAAATTTTCCACTTGTTTTTCTACTGAAATGCTTCAAATTAATCACTAGCAATACCTGAAATAATATATATTACCAGAGACAATGACAAAAAGGAAATTACTCCAAGTGTGTTTGGAAGCTTTATGGCTACACAGAAACTGGAACATTTTAAGAATATTTTGAAGAAATTATTAAAGTACACTTAGTTTCTTTCAGTATAATAAAACTTTTTCCAAAACACATATTGTGTTTTATAATCTTTAGTCAGCACTGCCTAGAGCTTTACTAACTGAAATAATGTGCTTTGTTTATAAATAAATGAAAACAAGTACCACATACTACACAAGTCACTTTCAGTGTTTCACAAATGGTACAGTTTGTAAACAGATTACTGCTGGTGTATTCAGGCCATTTCCAACTCACTAAATATGAAGCCTTATGACAAAAGAAATAGGTTGTGATAATTCAGATCACCAGTACAAATGGTAAATTCAACTCATTAGCAAAGTTTCTTAATATTTACTTAGATATTTGCTTAGTATTTGATTTTTTAATATTTGCTTGGATGCAAAATCAAGGTTGATTATGTTGGTGAGAAAAGAAACCATATTTCCCTAAAACCAAGTGTGGAATTTTCCAAGAATCCTACTCTAACACTAAGAGAACTTGCAATATGTTTATATAAAAAATCATTATCTATAATGAAGTGAGAAAGGTCCAATTTTACTGTTAACTATTTGGTAGATATGTTAGTTTGGTCGGTCATGAAACTGGCTGACAGAGTGAGTAACGGGTAACATAACTGTGCTTTTTCATATTTCCTTTCCATTGCTCAATAAACCCTTAGTTGCATTACCTAGCTGCATAATTGGTATTAGCCATAGGGCATGTATCAAAAAGAATTTTCAGATTTACTCATCCATAAATGTCAGGTGATTAATAATTTTACAGATAACTCCATGTATTGGGAATCACCAGTGACAAATACAATATGTGGAAATGAAAGGTCAGCACACTTTGTGTGCCTGTGCACAGATATGGAGGCATGTGTGTGTAAATGGAGTGTTCTCTGAATATCAGACAGAATCTTTTTATGATCTCATATTTTTAAATGTGAAATGATATTGTTCACGTTGAGGATGGAGAATACAATTTCAAGACCTCAAGGTCTCCATTAAAGAAAACTACATCTGTATAATAATTTTTGGCATGATGAAACAGTTTTTAAACTTTTCTGAAAAACTGAACTATAACAGCGTTAAATTACCTATAAATTGCAAGGCTGTAATTTTGTGTGCTCATATCTTTTATTCTTTTCTGGCTCTGACAATGTAATCTCCTGATAATATTTTAATAGCTAGATTTCCAAGCCAGATCTTAGCAAAAAGCCAAAATCTACATTGTAATTCAGACACATTATATTTTAAACCCCTGGAGCCTTTAATTATTTATTTTTCCTGGCTATCTCTATTCTGCTTTTATTTGCATTTCCATTATTTAAGAAAAAAACAGAGTTGATGCAGGTAAACTTTTCAGATTACACCAATTGTACAAGACAACCTCTTAAAGTTCAAATAGAGCACATTAAGCAAACTAGAAGCAGCAGTGAAGAAACCACAGATCTGAAAATGAATTTGAGAGATCTCCTACACTTGTTTTATTTATTTCCTCATAATTTTATTTAGTGTTTAGCTGCTGAACTCTTAAGTCTATGGACTGATATTTATACAACAAAAAGGGTAAAATATTAACCCTGTAACTCATACATTTGGAACAACAGGCAAAGGTAGGACGTATGGTGGCTCCTCCAGGTACAGAAAAACCTCTGTTATCCAATGCATTTTCCTTGTGGTCCAGAATAAACTTTCAGTGGGGTTAACAAATATAGGCAGGAACTATGGTTTGGCTATTTTTACCTCCTGCACTATATTGCCCCCTACTTTGGACTATTTGGTCATTTACTGCATTTCTTACATCTGCAGAGAACCCAGCCACTGATGATGCCCTAGTCTTTTCCTACTTAGATACTAGAGGTTTTTTTAAAATTATTTTCAGGCTTCTTTACTATGGCCTTAAGTTATTATGTGCTAACATGAATGATTCTGTGATATTTAAGGAGAATAGTAGTTTCATTGGATCTTTATATATTTTATTTTCTGTTTATACTTTACTTTTATACCAACACCACCTACAAGTGTAGGGAATTGATTTTAACACCACTTCTGTTCTCTCCCGTTGCCCCATAAAATGGGTTTCTGTGGTCACAAATGATCATGAATTAATGACTTGGTAGAAAAAGGATAGTAGAGAGATAATATCTAGAACTCACTGTAAACGCAGCAATGTTGATGTTTAACACAATCTTTGAATGAATTATTGTGTTTCCTAAGGGCTGAATTTGACTGATCCAGTCTGCTAAAGGATATACAACTACAAAACTGGTTATGTTTTAAAGCCTCGTTCCTTATATTTACTCTTGACTTATTAACCTTGTGTTCTGTATTAAGCTTGGGAATTCTGGAGTATTTGTGAGGCATACTCAACTTCCTAGGGAAGCAAACTTTCAAAAAAAAACATCTTCTAAATGAGCTTCATGGAGTTCATTTGTTACCTTGAAGATATTTGGAGAAATTTAGATACTCCAGAGACATTTAGAAGTGTAAACTTTAACTGATTTTACTCCCCCGTCTAGTACCTTTTCTATGTACCTATTTAGATTTCTTGAGTACTTTATAGTCCTTGACATAGTTTTGTCATGATGTAAATGATGTTTCTGTACTACAATTTCACAGTATTTTTTCTTGAACAGGTTTATTTTCTCTTGCATGTACTTGAATCCCCAAACTGAATCATACTGTTATAACCCACCGGCTCTCTTACCCTTTTGCACTTTGTTTGCATTTGAATGTCACAGTGAACTCATCCTAGAAAAGTAAATAAACATTTCCTTTAGAAGTGAAAATTTCAGCACTACTCGAAATCATGGTTTCTATACTACTGTAGACTTGACATGAAAGATTATGCTTCTTTGCTTTTCAATCTCACCCCATTCTCAGGGCTCATACAATAGCTAGTACAGGAACAGTTGAATACAATAAACTTAATTAAATGCACTGACTTCTTCATTTCCTTCTGTAGCAGTTCTTGTAGGTGTTTAGAGAGGGCAAGACAACCTTTCTGTGGTTATACTTTCTGGACTGATCCTATCCTTTTCCTTCTTGCTTCGTTATCTGAAAATGGATTAAGTACATTTTTCTCTCCCAACTCATTTTCCTGGGCTTCTAGTTTTCATCCAAATCTAAAAGGTTATTGGCCCAGGTGCAAAGATGGGGAAAAAAAAGAGTGAAAGACACCAAACTTTTTTTAGGGAACAAGGTGTTCTAGTAAGGATTATAAATGCAATCTCTAGCTTCTTCTTAAGTACTGGGAAGTGATAATGGAAACAAGGACACTTGATACATTTACAGCAGTAAGGGACTAGCAATGTTCTGTAACATGGAATAGATGATACAGAAATCTGGAAGTCAAACAGGAAAAATGAATTGTGAGTATAAGAAAAAAATATAATTTATTTGATATCTGAAAGAAAACCTAGCTGAAAAAGCCTAACTGAAGAACAAGTAATGGAGTGGTGACTGAATATGTAGGCTGTAAATGAGGGCACATCAATTCTGAGGTCATAACAGTGATTGCACTTAGTATAAAATTGACTTATATTGCAAAGCCTACTTCAAATATCAGTACCAATTTGGCTGTGGCAGCAAGAAGTGTAGCACAGGCTGCAAAACCCAGACAAGCTGTGGGTTACACAAATTTCTGCTCTGCTCTCGAGACCAGAATAGTGAGCTACCTATTACAGATCAAGTTGGGTATCTCTATGCAGTTGCTTTTTTGCCTGCCCTATAGACATAACCTAACTGAGACTTTTTCTGAAAAATGAGTGATGGTGGGTAGAGAGGCTGTCGAGGTTGTGGGAAGCAAGTCTAGAGACATGGTCATGCATGAGACAGAGCAATTAGCATGGCAGAGCAGAGGCTGCCCTGTTTTTCCAAACAGCACATAAAAGAAGATACAACCCTACAATCTGACAAAAACATTTTGCTTGGAATAGACTGTGCATGTAATCAGAATGGTTTCATTTCCACTAGTCTCTTTAAATCTCTTTTTCATCTCCATGCTACTTTTTCATTGCCCTTTTGTGACTGGGTATGAAGTATTCACTTCATGATAATTAGTGCAGATTTGCAGTTTTCTCCCTCTTTATTCAATGAAGATGTTTAGACTGTTTACTCAAATGCGTGATGCTGACTACGTAGGAGTTGGGATCTCACAGAGACAAATGAGGCTGTTTACTCCTTGCAGCACTACTGTTCAGTCTTCCTAAAGACTTACTGAGGGCTCAGTGCAATGGTTACATATACTGTTTACCTTCTGCAGAGTGCTTATTTTTTTGTTTACAACCATTTACTTAAATATTTTCATTTTTCAATAGAAATTAGAGAATGATCCAGGAGAATGTAAAAATATTGAGATACCTAACTCAAACAATTGTAAACAGAAGTGTATATCCATGATGTAAAATATCTGATTCTGAGTCCTGAAAAGGCCTGTGAGCATTGAAGCTTGATATTAAATGTCCATTTGAATAGGTGTTGGAGATAGATTTGGCAAAGGAAGATAAAACTATACCTGCCCAGATATGATCATAAAGGGAGATAAATAAATAAAGGCAGAAAAAGCAAAGCTAAGAAACTTAACATTGAGCTTACCCATGGGATTGGAATGAATGACTTGTTCTTCTGTCCTATCTATGGGAGACAAAAATAACAAAGTATTGTAATTAGCAGTTATTAATAATTTTCTTAGTTATCCGACTTGGAACATCTCCATCAGTAGACATCTCTGTTGGCATTAAGGTGTTAAGCCATTTTGTTTCCCTTTGTTTTCCAGTTCATTAGCCATTACTCAAGCAACTTTTCAGCACTCATCCACCCGTGTTGTTATCCATTGGTTCCATCTCTTCAGGCTGTTATTCTTCAGAGAATTATCCTGTAAAACAAACTAAAAGAGCCCTACTAAGGCCACTGAATTAGTATAGTTTTGGAGCACATTTCAAAAGATTTGTCATTGATAAACCCCCTTTTCTTTACATTTACACAAAATTACATTAGTTTGTTACCATAGCCTGCACTGTTTATAAGATTTTTTAATTTTTTATTTTTTTTTTAAATATTCAGAGATATTTTACATTTTGGGACATGTCCAGGGAACAATTTATAGAGAGTTTAGCTCTAGGTTATTTCTTTTGGTTCTCTATAGCCAACACAATTTGATGGTTTCATAGTGTTGGAGGTGTTCCCCCATAAGGGGGTATTGTTTCTACTTTTAATTGCTTCCCCATTAGGTGATTTACAAAAGTTGCCAACAGCCTCACTTGTCACATCAGGCCAGGCAAACCTATTTTCTGCTTTCTCTGTCTCTAAAGCTGATTAGCTGTTCTTACTTGGATTGCTATCACCTTTCAGTCTCCAACTCCAAATGTGAAAGGATATACAACTGTTAAGAGTTCATCTATGCTTCTTTATTATTTTTCTGTGCTTATCTAAATCCTTGGAGCAGGGCAGACTACATCTGTAGCCAAAAGCTTTGGGATATTCCTCCCATCCAAAAGTTACCTGCTCATGGTTTGTTTCCCCAAGATATACCAGAATACAGAATTAGAACTGGCTAGATATAATCAAGACCTCACTTATCTGAGCAATACTTTTGGGTATGCTTTTTACTGTAATGAATGGCTGACCAAATTCATTGCCATCTCTAGTAAAATGCCTAAGTTTGTCGATGAGAGGAGAGCAGTAGATGTCATTTACTCAGCTTTTGCAGTAAGGCTTTAGACATCATCTCCCACAATGCTCTTGTATCCAAGCTGGGATGTTATGATCTGGATGGAAAACAGATAGATCATTTGGGATGGATGGTTGGGTTCAGAGTAGTCTCCCTACCCAGAGAAGACTAATAAGTGCAGTACCACAAGGATCTGTCCTGGTACTTGTCCAGCCTGACATGTTCAAGTAAGGAAGCACACTCTCACCAAACTTGCAAATGTTGCCAAATTCAGAGGACCATTTGATATTACTGAAGGCAGGACTGCTGTCCAGAGGGATCTAGATGATTGTAGGAAAGGGCTGACAGGAACCTCATGACATTCAATGGCACATGCATATTTCTGCAGGTGGAAGAGGGAACCCTTGGCAGCCCTGTAGCCTGGGAACTGACCGGATAGGAAGCAGTTTTGCAGAAAAGGCCCTGAGTGTCTGGGTCAGCAGCAAGCTGAGCATGAGCCAGCAGCCTGCCCTGACAACAAACATGGCCAGCAGTGTCCTGAGCTGTTATTAACATGGGCACAACTGGTAGGTCAGGAGAAGGGATTGTCCCTCTTTAATCCGCACTGGTTCAACTATATCTAGATACCATGTCCAGTTTTGGATGCCCAGTACGATAAAGAGGTTGAAACTGTGGAACAAGGTCCAGGGAGGATCAGCGAGCTGGCTGGGGGCTGGAATACTTGCCCTGTGAGTAGGGAATGAGAAACTGGTACTTTTTCAGTCTGGAGAAGAAATATCTGCAGGAGAGACTTAGTGGCTGCCTAGCTGTACCTTTGAAGAGGTTATTGAGAAGATGGAGCCTGTGATGCATAGAGGTAGAGACAACAGGCATAAACTGAACCAAGAAAGGTTCAGGTTCACATATAAGGAGAAACTTTCAGCATGAGGGAAAGTGCAGAGAATCTGTACAGGCTCCACCTTTAGAGGCTTTTCAAGAGCCAACAGGACAAAGTCCTAGTCTGATCCCATACCTAACCTTGCTTAGACCAGGGTATTTGATGAAAGGCTTCCAGAGGTCTCTTCCTGGCTTAATTATCCTGGGTTTATGGGGTTTTTTCCCCCCTCAAGGTAGTATTTCTATTTTTAAAAAAATTATTACAGGAAAAAGTTCTACACCAAAGGTCTTTTTCTTGCAGTGGTATTAATTCAAGAATGTAAATAGTTTATAAATTTTTTAAGTTAGTGTGATAACATGTTCGTACGAATAAAATACAATTATTTTCCTGGCTATATGCAAACTAGGGAGTTTTGTATTAATATCAATAGTAAACTTATGTAAAATAACAATGCAAAATTAAAGACAATGCTGCCACAGTACAGCACTTCTGTCAGTAACTGTAGTAAGAATGTTTGCATAATGTATAAATCACACAAATACTTCTCATAATTAATTTAGCCTCTTCTCTTCATCTCAGTGTGATATGGGCAGAACTGATGAAATGCAAACAGACATGCTCTGAGAAAACACACAAAAAAGTGAAGTTCCATATGCAAGGAGTGGATTTCAGCACTTTTGTCTGCATACAGCTGAAGCTGAAATTGAGATATCTAAATTATATATCTGTTTTGCCACCACAGACAACTGTGTCCTAGTTGCAGTGAAGGACAGCATTCATTTGCAGAGGAGAGAAGATGGTTCATAATTCTTCATTATCAATTGTGAACGGGAATATTTTAAGGGCTCAGAAACCAATTTCACTGGAGGCTGATATTATGGGTCCTTATATCATCATCTGTTACAGTGCTACCCTGTCCTGGACCAGCCTCTCTTGAGACTGCTGGACCTTCCCTAAGTCAGAGAAGAAACTTACCACTGCCAGACCTCCAGCCACTTTCAGACTAGGAAAGCATGATTCTGCATTAGAAACCTCATTTATTTTAATTTACTCCTGATTCCTATTGCTGATTTTTATTTTCTTTCATACATTCTTCCACGTTGTATATATGTACAGAAGACACTCTTGTAAGATGTGCAAAAGCAGTCTCAGTCAAACAATTCTCAAGTCTTACGTCTTCTCTGAGGCTAACTCTCCATCTGGAAGTATGCTGCTTCCTAGCTCAGCACAATCACCGCTGAGTCTTAGTTGTTGCAGAGTTCACAAAGAGACAAAGTGTATAGTCACAAATAAACTAGTTCTCCTAAAAGTGGAAGGAAGGAAAATTAAAAATAAATTAAGCTTCCTTTTTCTTCAGTTGTGTATAAGATTTTGTGGGTTTTTTTTTTGTTTTGTTTTGTTTTGTTTTTAAAATCAGGTTATGTACCAGACTGTTCTTAAATCTTACATCCTTTTACTT
>KZ505739.1:1036091-1054177 GCA_002844005.1 Limosa lapponica baueri
AACAGAAACTGGGATGTATTACTCCATTTGTGTATGAACCATGCTTCTTTGCTTATTTATTTTCAGAAGCATGTTTTTCATGCGCTTTTAACAATCTTCTCTTCCATTTCTCCTTATAATCCTTTTCACATAGTTCCTACAAACACACACAGGGTGTTTTTTGGACAGTAGCCATCAGCAGATTCATCATTCAACAACAGCTGTAACTCAAGAAAGTTCACACACTTTAAAATATTTTATCTCTTGTTCCCTAGCCTGTTGCAGTCACCCTTAAGCTCTTACTTGTGCAGAAATGTCTTAATGTATCCAAAGATAGCGTGCTTGTAAGGATCAGCTAAATGTTGATACCGCCTCTTTGATAGAAATAAGATTTTAAATACAAATTAGACATTTTTTTTTTCTACATTATAGAAATCAGATTCTTTCCTAGTCATCATTTTTACATTATACTTCTGTCTGGAATCATATCACTAGCTGGAAAGAGAAAATGGATTTGTTCAAATTTAGTTTGATGTAATTTCTTTCATGATTTTACTGTTTTATTTTAAGAGACTACCAGTCACACATAGAACATACCTGTGTGTGTACCAGATCTGCTAAAATGCTAACCTAAATATTCAAAGTCATGGTTTTTAAAGTCTTATAGTGTAGACTTGTCCACACTGTTGAGGAGAGAATCTGTGTAAAGGCTTTTAAAGTTGTCCAAGTGGTATACATAGGAAGTCACTGCAGGCTAGAAATACTCTGCATACAGAGAAAGACAGCTGCAGCCACTACCACCTATAGCTTTTTGCTTCCTGTAAAGAAAATTAAAATCCCATTAAGGCCTGTCTTTCCTGTTAAACCAATAACATTTCTTTGCAAAGTTTTGTATTCTGGGTTCCTGTAAGACAGAGACTAGAAAAAAAATATCTTGTAGTTAAATCACACATGCTTATAATCTTTGTTATTTCTGTCATTAACAGCAATCTTGTTCCCATGACTTCAAAACTTATAATAGTAACAATTACTTGAATTTAAGTGCCTGCCATACTATGAGAGGTTTCCAAAATACATAGCTGCAATATTTCTGCAAGACTATGAAAAATGGGTGATCAACCATTTTGTTTGTCATCTATTTTGGAAGAAGAAAAACTGAAGTTTGCAATGATGTTCTACACTTTTATAAGTAATGATGTGCTTTTAATTTCTACAGTACTGTGGTGATCATTGCTGTAATGTCTGAGCTGACAGTTTAATTTCTTTTCAAAGTTTTAAGAAATTCCATTATCTTGTTGCCATGCTTCTGCACTTATAACTGCAAATTTAAATGCAAGGAAAGCAATCCAACTTCTTTAGTAATGATGTAATATCATCATATAAAATTTTAGTAGAAGTAAAAAATAATTTTTAAGCATTTCTTAACATCCCAATTAGGAAAAGCACAAAACCCTCTGTTACCCTTCGATAGAGCTCTAAATTATTTGTGTGAAAGTAGCACTGACCATAAGTCAACTACTTGACTTGAACAGGTCTCTTCTAAATGACACTGAAAGCGATGTTACCCTCAGGCTTATACATTTAGTCAAATAATCTCACTGAAAGGTCTGCTACAGCATTCTTATAGAACTGCCAGTATCTATTAACACAGCAATCTTGACCTTCTGAGTATTTCCTTCAAAACTAAAGAACAATGTCCAAACAGCAGTGGAAGGGCCACATCACCACCACTTCTTCACTTGTGTGATACTGTTAAGCACCACCTGAGTTGTGCCATTGCAGAAACATACTTTTGAGAACAAATTTATTTCAGCCTTGACTAAGTACAGCACTGCTTCACTGGATGAAACCAATGAAAACTTCTCGTTTGGAAACAAACACCAGAGTCCTTGGAGCTGAAGTGGGAGAGGAGGGTGGTGTGGGGGTGGGGGTGGGTGCGTAGGTGTGTGGGGGTTTGTGTGTAAGCACTGCAACTTAGGATCTCCAGTTGAGTCAATCATAAGGTTCTTCAGAGGTTTTCAGGGACTCGCTGGTCCTCCAGACAGTAGAAGTTGCTTTTAAAAATGTAATTGCATATATTTTGCCCAAAAGCACACAATGACTTGCAGGCAGAACCAGGAATAAATCCAGTTCTTGATTTACTACACCTTGCTTATTCCACTGTGGTTCACTATTCCTTCATGAAAACACCATATAGTCCCATAGCTTTGGCAACAACTTGTATTTAATTTTGTTGGTATCTTGTATCTTCAATTATAAGTCATCATCATTAGCCTAATTTTTGATATATTTGGGAGGATCCAGTCTTCTCTGACTTTTGTGGCATACTCCTGAATGTGAAATTATTCAGAGAACTGTATGTCAAAGAAATAAGAAAATATAACACATATATTCTTTTCATAACAGATCAGTTTTCTGACAGGGATTCTCAGTAGTAAGAAGGGATCAGATAAGACGTATATCTGTCAAGAAATAAAGACTCTCCTGGAGCACACAAGTTACTAAGAACACATTACAGAAGACCTGACTTGCAAAATGTTACTTTTGTTCTGTTCCCTCCACAGATCCTAAAAACCTCCTCTCAGCTAGCTGGAGAAGAAGTTGGATTCTTCTGGCATGCATTTCATAAAAAGAGAGGAGTACCTGGACTTGCCATTGCACAATGCCTATTACACAGTTCTATTACATAGTGCGCTTTTACATAACGTATCCATGTCTAGTTTGAGCCATGAGAGTGCATTTAACTCTCATATAAACTAAACAGGTGAATTAATGTTTGGGGTTTTTTTAGTTTAACATTAGATCATTATTACCAAAGGACAAGTTTTAGTACCAGATGCTGTTGCTTTGAGCAATACAGACAAAAATAAGCACATATTTTGCTAAGCACAGAGTAAACAAGCAGACAGCTCTTTTGGATTAATAGAATATTCAAATTACAAAACTTTAATGTAAGTCAAAATGTTAAAAAATAAAGGAAGTTAACTGATTTTAAATCCAAGTCATTCTGCTTTTAAGTTTACATCTGAAAGTATTATTTTGTCATGCTGCTACTTATGGTTCCATAATTACATTTTCCTGGTGTTACTTTGCTTCTTAGGAAGTCTCCCTACTCTTGCACATGAGGAAAAAGGCAAATTAACCTTGTAAAGTGAAAAAGGAATAGCAAGGACTCGTATCTTCTAAATGCACAAGATAAAAAGCAGAATTTATTTTCCAGTCTTAGAGTCATTCCCAGTTACCATTACAAGGTAGAACTTAAAATGAATAAGAAGTGATATATTGATTTTATTTCTTTTATAACATTCATTAAATACTTAAAGTGTGATATGAATCAGAATAATGGGTGGAACCTTCAGTATGCTGCAGTTTTGTTTTCTCACGCCTTTATTTCAAATACGAATTGATGCATGTAAGTAAAGTCAGAAATTGTATAAATAAACATTTAATGGAAATGATGAGTTTTGTGTTACTTGGTAGTTTTTAGTTTGTTTTGGTTGTGCATTCCTGTTACACCTTGCTAGAGTGTTTTTATGGTCTTTATGTTCAAAATATGGAAAACACATAGTTTTTTTTCAGTTATGAAGACAAAGATATGCTCACTTACTGTTAGACTTAAGCTTCAATGAAAACATTTTTTCTGTTACAGAGGTAGAAATGAAATAACTGCCTATGAAATTATATGCACTTAGTTATCTAAATTGCATACTCTGAACACACTGAAAAAAATTATGGATGATATTTTCTGCATTCAGAACATAATTTCCAATAGGTCACCTTGCATAACTTCGTTCCCTCATGCTTTGGTACTCTCTCTCCCTTTCAGGTCCTTGAAGCAGAATCTTTATTGATTTTGAATTAATTACCAAACTACCAGAAAGCTCAATGGATGATTTGAGATGTAAGCACTATGATCAGAAATTCTGAATTATGTTGCTCACATTACAGCCTAATGTCTGATATCGATTCTCATGTTGAATAACGTTACCTCACACATGATCCTAATGACTTCAGTATTAACCATTTTCAGAAAGCTCCTAAGCATAAAAGAAAAAGATCAGTATCTTGCTGTTTAAAAGAAGCTCTCCATATTTCTATATGAGAATATAAGTGCTTTCACAGTCATACTAAATGGATGAAGACACAAAGAAAAAAGGACCATTAGGTACACATGCAATGTAACATTGCATATAAATATTTGACAGCTGCATTCATTCTCAGGTATTGAAAAACTGTTGTTCAAAAGCAAATTTCTTCTTCCTCAAATATTTCATATTTTTATGGCCCTACTAGTTATAGAAACTAATCAGAAAAATTTCTGATTAATAAAGAGAGAAGGAGATTCAGGAAGAGATGGATAAACAACCCTGATGGGCCAAGGAGCCCCTGTATTGCCCATTAATGTCATACTCAACATCACCTGCATTCTTCAGCAAGGAACGGAGTAAAAACAGTTTATCTGAATGGTGATACCTGCTTTCTGAGAAAAGTGCTTGTAGATAACTTCTGAAGAGCTCTGTCATTTGAAGAGCTGAGAGATAACATTGCCGATAACCAGTTTATCCCAATTTCCATGTTCTACCACTTCTGTAAGATTTTTCAGTTTTGGACTGGAATGACTTTTTAAAGGAAATCAGTGCAGACAATACAAAATGTATAAATGATGGAAATATTAAAAAAACTAAAAATGTAATATTTGTCCACTTTACAAAAGGAGAAGAAAGTAATTAAACAGTAATCCCATTTAATGACTTCCATTTGACATCTTCGGACACTCAAGCGACAAAGGCAGCATTTGACACAATTTACTTATGGGAAACACTTCACTAAATTGAATTCAATGAAGTGAATTGCAACTTCTGCAATCTGATGAATTCAACCTTAAATATTAATGTTTAGATGAGTGAGATTTACACACAAGGAACAAAATAAGACAAGACACCAGTAAGATGACTTCAAATAAACGCAGCATGGAACTATTTAGAAATTATTTTTCCATTATTTTCTTTCTGCTATGTTATCAGTAATTAAAGACTATTACCTGGCTCTAATAACTTCCCCCTGTAGAAGGACTTGGGGGAGCGGAAAGGATTATGCCTGTCTGATCAATGTCAATTCTTCTGAAGCCTGGGACTCTTTTGTGTGATTACTTATTCTCCATTTCCTTCTCTTCTGTAACAGGATAATAGGTATTTGTCAGTTATTTTTTCATGCATCACTAGGCTTGAATAAAGATATACCATGCCCAAGGCAGAAGGCAAAGGAAGGGTCTGGGAGAATGAAGGACTGCCCATGGTAGATCAGGTTCAAGATCATCTGAGGAAACTGAAGGTGTACAAGTCCATGGGACCCGATGAGATGCATCGGCATGTCCTTGGGGAACTGACCGATGAAGTTGCTAAACCACTATTCATCATATTTGAGAAGTTGTAGCAGTCCAGTGAAGTTCCTGCTGACTGGAAAAGGGGAAACATAACCCCCATTTTCAAATAGGGAAACAAGGAAGACCTAGGGAACTAGAGAGAGGTCAGTCTCACCTCTAAGCCTGGCAAGACTATGTAGCAGATCCTCCTTAAAAATATGCTAAGGTACATGGAAAATAAGGAGGTGATTGGTGACAGCCAATGTGGCTTCACCAAGGACAAATCATGTCTGACAAATTTGGTGGGTTTGTACAAGAGGGTTACGGCATTGGTGGATGAGTGAAGAGCAACTGACATCATTTACTTGGACTTGTGCAAAGCATTTGACACTGTCCCACATGACATCCTTGTCTCTAATTTGGAGAGACATGGATTTGACAAATGGACCACTCAGTGATTAAGGAATTGGCTGGATGGTCGCACTCAGAGTTGTGGTCAACAACTCCATGTGCAAGTGGAGACCAGTGACGTATGACATTCCTTAGGGGTCAGTACTGGGACCACTGCTGTTTAACATCTTTGTTGGCAACATGGACAGTGGGATTGGGTGCACTCTTAGCAAGTTTGCCAACAACACCAAGCTGTGTGGTGTGGTTGACATGCTGAAGGGAAGGGATGCCATCCAGAGGGACCTGGGCAGGCTTGAAAGGTGGGACCATGAAAACCTCATGAAGTTTAACAAGGCAAAGTATAAGGTCCTGCACATGGGTCATGGCAATCCCAAGCACGTACACAGGTTGGGTGGAGAACAGATTCAGGGCAGCCCTGAGGAGAAAGACCTGGGCGTGTTGGTTGATGAGAAGCTCAACATGAGCCAGCAATGTGCACTGGCAGCCCAGAAAGCCAACTGGCAGCCCAGAAAGCCAACTGGTTTGCATCAAAAGAGGCATAGCAGGTTGAGGAACGTGATTGTTTCCCTCTACTCCACTCCTGTGAGACCCCACCTGGAGTACCGCATCCAGCTCTGGGACCCCTAACATAAAAAGGACATGGACCTATTGGAGCAAGTCCAGCGAAGGCCATGAAGATGATCAGATGGCTGGAACAACTCTCTTACGAAGAGAGGCTGAGAGAGTTTGGGTTATTCATCCTGGAGAAGAGAAAGCTTCTGGGAGACTTTATAGAGGCCTTCCAGTACTTAAAGGAGTCCTACAAGAAAGATGGGAATGTACTCTCTACCTGGGAGAGTAGTGATAGAACGAGGGGTAACGGTTTTAAACAGGAAGAGGGTAGATTGAGATTAAATATTAGGAAGAAATTCTTTGCTGTGAGAGTGATGAGAAACCCACACCATGTGGCTCAGAAAAGTTGTGGATGTCCCATCCGCAGAAGTGTTCAAGGCCAGGTCAGATGGGGCTTTGAGTAACCTGGTCTAGTGTGAGGTGTCCCTACCCATGGCAGGGGGTTGGAACTAGATGATCTTTAAGGTCTCTTCCAACCAAACCATTCTATGATTCTATGATGATTCTATGCCTGGACATCATGTGGACATCACATTTTTCTCAGTTCAAAAGACTACCCTCCAGTAAGAAGAGAAAAACCCACATAAAAATGAGAGTGAAATGCCTGTAATAGGGATCACAAGACTTTTCCTCCCACCTCAGACACACCCTTTCCACCATCCTTTCCACCAGGGTGCTGGTGTACAGGCCTTTAAATTCCTAATGTCACTAATGGTGTTCAATCAGGACCAGTTTGAGAATGAAACAGGATGGTAGACCCCATAGCTTAGCTATTACTGTTTAAGCAACTGCATTTCGGAGGATTTCATATTTCCCTTAAAAAGACCACCAGCAAGTTTTTATAACTATACATTAAAATCAAACATCCATTAGTTAAGATGGCACAGGCTATTTGCAAAAGAAACAGTTTTTGTACCTGTAACAAGAACACTTCACTCTTGGAGCTGCAAGACTGTCTTGATAACGGATATTTCATCTGTACAGGAGTGCTTTCTGTTTCAATGGGCTTTGGTTGCAAAGGATTTGGAAACTTCATCTCTTCAAGAGATGCATAATTCTTCTGAAATAAATTATTCTCAACATAAGTAAGTCTTCGAAGTGCTTGAAATATCTTTTCATTTTTAACAATGTAAAGTGCTTCTCTCAACAACAAAATTTAAAAGACACATTGGAAAATCTGATTTTTGTTCCCTGTTACTTTCCTTTCATGTACTCACAGGTTTATTTTATACAATTTGTCATGGGACCACTGCTTGAAAGTGATGTAACTGTATCATTTTTTACATTTATGCACTGAATTGTGAAACTACTTCTCATTCCTTAAAATAGCCTTCTAAATTTTATCTGCAGTTAAGGAAATCTGTTTAAATAGAGATGTCCCTTTTTGTACAAAGTAGGAAGGGGTCACAAATTTTTCAGTCACCATGAAAAGAGTTTGTATTCTAACACAGATCTGAGATATTACCCTAGAAGTTTGTTAGTCAAATGGCTTCTTTTCAGGACTGAACCAGCTCACTGACCTGGACAAGGACCCTCTTACAGCAGTTCACATGAAATCTGAATAGCCTAGTTTAGTACAAAAACTCCTGACTGGAAATTATAGAAGTTTTATCTGAATAAAAAGGGGAAGTGTAGGAATTTTTAACTTTTTTCTGGGATGACAAAGCCTGCATATTCAAAACATTCATGCAATGAAGACACTATCCAGAGCCAGGGCTATATTTTTACATAATGTTGCCATGCCAGTTGATTGCCCTTAGCGTACAGAAAGGCATGCAGGAGCAGATTCAGAAAGAAAAACACAAAAGAAGGTGAATTCAAAATTATTATTTTTTAAGGCTAGAAATTAAATACTGACAATGATCATGTGCTGATATTAATTACTGTACCATAAAATATAGTTCTAAACTACAAATCTATTTTGAGACTTAAAAAATGGTAATAAATTCAAAAATGCAAACCACTGAACAGCTGCAGTAGAAGACACTAGAGGGGAAGAAATAAAAAAATTACTTTATTTTGACAAGAAAAATAAAACTATGAGAAGTGGTCTGTACCCACCTCTACAAGTTAAGAAAACATCAATCTGAGTAGTTTACATTTATTATTCTAATAACCCAGGCACTTTTTGAAGTGCCTTGAACCTCTGTGAACGATCAAGTTAAAATGAGACCAAACCAGACTTAGGCCAGGAACCTGCATGACACTGGAATTGACTTAATTGTGGTGGTGGTGTTTTCCTAATTAGTCACATAAGCTATACAAAAAGACAAGAGCTAATATGTGTTAATTCTTAATAAAGCTGTTTAAGATCTGAGCTGCTAAGAAAAGCTCTTTTTTAGACACAGGGAACAGAAATTGGAAACAATCATCCTAATGCACCACAACTCAATTCTAGACATTTCACAACATCAAGTAGTAACATGGAAACTAGATAACTCTTTAGATTTTGAGGTTAGGAGCTTGAATTTCCACATCCCATGTGCTTTGATAGCTTATCAGCATTGCTTCTGAGATGTTCCAAGTGGGCCTGCTTTACGTTTTTGAATTGGCTAACAATTTCTCTGTTTAATCATCTCTTGCATGTAAGATGGCAAGAGAGAACAATGTTTAAAGAACCTTAAACTGGCAGAATGGACTACCGAGAAGCTTTATGTTGCTGACTTTATTTTCTACATGCCACCCAGCCCACACACGTACAGATAGACCCAGAGCAATTCTAATTAGAGGAGCATGACACTGGTATAGATTTTAGATAAAATGCTAAGTACAATCCTGAACGTTCTTTGG
This sequence comes from Limosa lapponica baueri, assembly GCA_002844005.1. NCBI lineage: Eukaryota > Metazoa > Chordata > Aves > Charadriiformes > Scolopacidae > Limosa > Limosa lapponica. The sequence goes on from KZ505739.1 coordinate 1,045,246, forward strand.
CCAGTAATAAACCACAAACAGCTCCACGAATCAGAGGACAAATATGTCCAATTATTTCTTTGCCTAGTCTTTGCCTAGATGTCTTTTTTTTTTTTTTATAAACAGTGCCTGAGCAGGCTGCTGCATACTGAAAGACATCTCATAAATGCTAACTACAATCCTGAACGTTCTTTGGCCAGTAATAAACCACAAACAGCTCCACGAATCAGAGGACAAATATGTCCAATTATTTCTTTGCCTAGATGTTTGGTTTTTTTTTTTTTTTTTTTTTTTATAAACAGTGCCTGAGCAGGCTGCTGCATACTGAAAGACATCTCATAACGCCCAAGCACTGGGGGTTCAGAGACTCCTACAGGCAGCTGGAACTGATTAATGCCTTCTCATTCCATAATAATATCCCCTTAAAAGGTTTATCATGCTGAATTATTATACTAGCCTAAACTTTGATTCAACAAAACTTACATAAAGCAAACAGCTTAACTTGCTAGGATAGGAATCCCTCCTACACTAAAAACACTGTGCAAGCATTCTTAATCCCAGGTGAAATTATGCTACGTTTGGTGTCTTGTTTTAGGCTGCATGAACAGGGACAAAGTCAATTTAGATTTAGATATCTTAAAATGCCAGCCAGGAGACATCCATGAAGAATGTAGCCTGTCCGAGCACATCCCTGGTCTGCTCCCTCTGCCTGCGTGAACAGGAGCGGCTGCTGTTGCTAAAACTCTGACATGATAAACTGGATGCTTTCTAGCAAAACCACCCCAAAGTCCTGAGCTACCCAATGCAGAAGACGTCAAAAAGATTAAGTCACGTTCCTGTGGTTTAACACAGAATCTGCTTCACTCCTTGCAGTTAGTGCACAACATGACTAAAGGAAAACTCTTGAGTTTGCCTGAGTGAGATGTGGTCCCTTGCTGGTGCGAGTACACAGCATGTCAAACTCTCTCAATTTGCATAGCAATTAGTAGACAAGGACAAGCTGTAAAACCAAAGATGGACAAATCTGATATGAAAACAAATTTCATGCTGAGGGTTCTCAGGTGTTTTTAGCAGTACTGCCAAATGAGAAACATGATTTGAGAGAAATCTGAGCCTGATTAACCACTGTTTTCCTGCAGCTTTACTCTGGCAAAAAAGGAGGATTTTGACTGCGGTAGCTGCTGTAATGTAAGCCTAGGCAGGACCAGTATTTTTATGATGCACTTGTCCCTTATAATTTGAAGAGAAACCTCCTAAAAACCACACATTTGCCCTTCAGTGATACCTCCTAGGCTTGTTACGCTGCTCACATTGAGCAGAGCACACCAGGCAGGAGAATTACACAGTGCTCAGGGGCAAGGGAGTGCAGAAATCCTGAACATGAGACTGCTGCACACCAAGGAGTTAGGGGTTCACGGCATGGTTAACATGAGCAGGTCCAAGTTTGTGCTGTGCTGCATGGACAGGACAGCCTGGCCTTCAGGCTGTGTTGTGCTGTGCGTATCCTTCGGGGGCAGGGTAAACTTCTGTTGCTTGCAACAAAGGAGACGGCAGGCAGCTCCCACTTGGTACCAGCAGGTAAATTACCTGCATGTCCTTGCCTTCATCAAGAGCTGCAGCAACAAATTTCTATGGGAACATTCTTTTGTTGGATCCTGGAGATGATGAATAGAGCTGTTTCCCTTGTAAGAAAATCCCGTGAGAACTCATAGGAGCAAACCAGGGAGGCCCTTCCAGGGATCGGGTCTGCACTTTGTGCTCTGCCCTGACTGTGCTGTGCTCCTTCAATGCTGCACAGCTCAGGGATCACAGCATCTGAAGGGTCGTAGGATTACCTATACCATTTTTTGTTAGGTCTAATAAATAACATTTAAAACTATGCTTCACAGAGCCTGAGTGCTTTTCTTACTACGATCATAACAAACCAAGTCACACAAACTGGGTGCTTAAATTCTGTTTTCGTTCCTCTTTGATCTTGAGGCATGGTGGATCTGAGCAAAATGTTTGCTTTCCCTTCTCTGTTATGCAGAGAAAAGGATATTAGGACTGAGAAGGCTAGCAAAGAAACTTGTGTTCGAAAGAGACATGAATTTCCACACGAACAATGCTAGCTAAACTACTGTTTAAAATGCATGAATGTTGTGATGTCCTGAGACTTTGCAAAAACAAGATTGTTCATCACATGTAACTGTCACGACAAGCCACGCTTTTAACTAGACAAGTGTTATTGCAAATCAGAACAGACAAAAGGAGCCCTTTAATGCAAATAACTGCCCTATTATTCAGTGGGAGATTTTCTATCTAAAAATCTGTGTGATAAAACATTACATAAAAATAACGTGTGAATACTAACACTGAAAAAGGCTCAATATTGTGTAATTTGTACGTAGAGAGTCATCAGAGCATTCTGTTGGGCTGCCTTGTAAAGATCCGTTTTCTATTTAAGTGCTTAGGTACCCAAAAGGGTGGGGGCAAATACAATGAACCAAAAAATCCTACAATGAATGGATCATTTACTACAAACTCCCTAAGGTCCTGTCCACTGCAAATGACACCCTTAAGAACCGAGCCAAAATCATCATGTTAAAGATAGTCTCTCACAGGCCTGATGGGGTACTGTGTGTCAAATGAAAAAAAAATCCTAAAATTTTCCTCAAAATCCTACCTTTTATTTAACCAGGTAAACACTACAGTGAAGGACAACAGTATCAATTTTTTTTAATATCTTGACTTCCTTCCCCTTTGTAGATATATTTGTCTCCTGACTTGAAGCCTGCTCCTGTAGTCAAGCATCAAATATGACATTCTAGTTTGTACTAAAGTTAATAGAAGTTTTGGCACTTACCATATAAAAAGGTTAATTGCTGGGCTAAAGCATAAAAACTTGCCAGTGGCTTACAGTATTTGGTAGTACATTTGCTGTTGCACTGCATTTGCACTGGATGAAAGACTACTCCAAACAAATATAAGCTCAGTTATTTAAAATATACCTCACCTATAACACAAAATGAAAATAAATACTTAAAGAATGTACAAAATAGACTTCATAAAATATGCCCAAAAAATCAAAAAGAAAACAATTTATTTGCAGAAAGAGTTGTGGGTATTCAAGTTTAAATTCTGTATCAGTATAACTGCATCATTCATTGTCATTAGATTACAGGGCATTTTAGGCATTGTAGGTAGCAGGAATGCAGACAAAATGACAACAATCAATGTTCTTCTCAAATAAATGTGAACCAAATACTACAATTTGATTAAAATTATTCCCCATGAGCCAGACTATTATTACCCTGAGATAAAACATCCTGAAAAAGGTTAATAAACATAGACATTTATCTAAAGTCATTTCATTCTCTGCTTTTGAAAGTATAATAAAAACTCCAGTAACAAGCGTTTTCTTTATTCTCAAGAAAATAAACTGAAGGGGAAAAAAAAGTCAGTTTTCCAGTACTGAGACTGGAAGGTACTCATGTAGTGAGAGAAACTAGTTAGAGATGGGAAGATATCTTTTCTCATTTCAGCAAGGAAAAGTCATGGGAGCTAGAGTTTAGAAAATTAAAGAGAATTAGGAAGGCAAAGAATCAACAAAATAGTTAGAAGCTGGTTTGAAATACATGCAATTAAAAATTAACTAAGTGCTTTTATGATGTACTTAAAACATCATATATTTCTAAAAGGGCTAAAAATACACAGAACTCCATAAGGCATAAGAGGCTATGAACAGTCTATAACAACAGAGGATGAGTAAGCTGACTGTTTTTAACCATGTTTAATTAAAATCTGCACAAACAGTTACTGATGCACTTCAAAAGATTCTCTTTGACATTGCTTACAATTGAATGAGGTCCTTAAGGTGACAAGACAGTAATTCTAACTAGACAACAAAAAGTGATAGCTTTTGGAATGATGCATAGTATCTCCTTGACTACTCTCCATGCTCGAGGAGCATGTAGTTCTAAAAACAAAAAGTGTTCTACTTTTGCACCAGAGAATATTGACAAACTTATGTTAGTCCAATTAATGAACAAATTAATGAAAATAAAAGCAACTTGACAGAAACCACCTGGTTCCAACTATCCAACTATTTAACTACCAACTATCCTATCCAACTAATAAAAATCTGTATTACACCTAGACGTTTTGAAGCATCAGTATGACAATACGAGTGGTTGGAGTTCTTGGTAAAGTAAGACAACATATAATGTAAACATTTAAACAACACTTTTTTCAACATATAATTTAAATTGGTATGGGAGTAGGGAGAATACTGCTGTGTGCTTTGAGCCTTGTGTGTAAGGAGCTTTTTTTAGTCAAAAAAATTCAAGTCAGTTATATGAATAAACACTTTATGGAGTTGGGTTTTTACTTTGCACATTTTGTCAAGAGAATCGGAGGTTTGCAGAAGGCAGTAGCCTCATTTTTACATGCAGAGAGGCAAGATACAGCGATATAAACTTAATCACAGTCACATAGCAATTCAAGGAAATCACTAAAATGAACCCTAGCCCTTCCATTTTCACAAGCCATATCACCAGACCACACTTCTTTTTAAGGACAGCTGAAGATAAAACTTACAGAAGATAGTGACAAGTGCACTGATGGATAAGATGCCCTAGAATCTGTCTACAGTTTGCATTTATTAACAAAAAAATGACTCTGTAATTAGTGAACAACTGTTATTTATGAAGTATCTTACTCGTCTATTCAGTAAGTGAAGGACAAAAATGTGAAAACAGGGCAAAATTATTGGAAAATACAACTTGTCTTGCAACCCAACTGTTCTTAGAATATCACTAAGAAAGATGGAGTTTAAAAAAACAGCTGTGCTGGGAAAGTCTGGCCAGCTACTTACCCAGAGGGAAAAAAATAAAATCCAAGAAAGCACTTTTCTTCCTTCACTCTCTCTCTCTCTCTCTGCACCATTGGCAATACACCAGCATGTAAGTGAAATCTGCTATAAACGAAAAATGAAAAAAAAAAAAAAAAGCCCAATCAAGAAACCAACCAACAGAGAAAACCCAAAACCACCTGAAAGAAATGGAAGAGGAAAGATGGATATGCAAGCTATTAATGCTCTGAATTAAGAGGTCTAAACTGGAAATCTCAATCTATGTGACACAAGGTTTTCCAGTTTTGCTGCTCAACAGGAGAGTTTGAGTTTATGGAAAGTTCTTATCAGGAAGCTTCTTCTCATCAGTAAGATGCCAGATTAACTCAGGGAAAAGAAGAAACTACTCAGAAGTTAGCATGAGGTACAGCATGAGAGAGAACAGCTTGGGGCTAACAAACCTGTCAAAACAGAACAGACAAGTTGCACAAGTGAAAAAGCTCGTGGATCTGCAGTTGAAAGCAAACCCAAAGGAAATTATAGTGCTGTAGCCCAGCAGAACAAGGTGACACAGAAGTCAAACAAAAATTTTTGCTTTTGCTTATGCCATTACAGCCAAGAAGCAGATGGGAAAGTGCCCACCCCTGCTGGGGCTTCTCAAGAAAAAACTGTCCTAGAATTAGGCAGTTAACATAACTCTTGCTTCTTCTCATGGAATGATGGACCCCATCCTTAAGTACAAAACTTCTAGTATCACCTAGAGATGGGAGAACTGGATTGAAATGGCACCAAAGTAATTTATAGGCAGATACCTGGATATGAGGAGAAAGTCCCATCTATTAAGCTGTTCACTAATCTCTTCTTTTTAAGCTATTGTATTTAAAATAAATAATTAAACATAAATTGTGGTGAGGAGGAAAAGATATAGAAAGAAAATATGCAAGAGTTAGGTTTCTGCTTACCTTTGATGACAGAGAGTCCTTTTCAAATTTCTAATCCAAAACATTGAATAATGATTGAATGATAAAATTTTGTTATGTTTCTACAAATGTTGTGAAAACAGGTAGCCACGTAGGGGAAGGAGGGCACACTGGGAATGGCGCTGAATAACAAGCTCAAGCACAAGAAAAGTGACATTACAAATATCTCAGTCCCAGGAAAGGCTTTATTCAAAGCTCACACACTTTGGAACAACAAAGGCAATAAAACTTCATTCACCCTGGTGATGTGAATTATGTCTTTCACCTTATTTCTTTCTGGAAAGTAAGGAGAGACTAAAATATAGCCTTATGTATTGAGAAAGCTAAAATGCTCTTATCTTACTCTACACATATTTTAGTGAGCTGAATTTTGCATTCTGTTTGCCTCCACTTCCTTTATATAGCACTAACACCCCTCTGAAAACCATGAAATTACCAATTTGAAATTGCAGTAAGACTCAAGTTTTTACTACATCTATTCTCACTGTAATATTTTTCAAGAGACTAAGTCTGTATTGTACTATTGTCTTCTTTCCTTTGAAACCATGGTCACTGGAATTAAGTATCAGAATTTTAATATTTCATACAATCTGTGACAGGTGCTTTATTACCTCAACCTTTTCAATATTCTCTATATTGATTGCACTGCCTTTCTCTTCCTCACAGTTTACAGCCTCACTAAACTGTAGAAAGAAAGGTTCTAGCCAGCAAGCAAAATCACAAAACATTGAAGCTGAAAGCCAAAAAGGTCAAAATTTTCAAGATCCACTGTCATATTTTATGCATTTTAGGAATTTTAATAACCTAAGAAACAATCCTTGGTTTTATGCTACTTTAAGAATGAGTAACTAGCCATTGAAGGATGTTTTAAAAGATGGACAGTAACGAACCGAGGATACTTTGTTCAATTTTCAATTAAAAAATAAAAAAGTTTCTCTTCCATTGTTAGTCAAAATAATACTCCTTTTCACTCAAGATATAAATTTTCATTTTCAAACATTTATCATAAAAGCAATGAAAATTAAAGTCTGATTTCTCAAAACTGCAAAACCAGGAGATTTCACCGATACCCCCATCTCTTCATCCCTTTTTCTGTAATAGCATGTAAATTGGATCAGTTTATCAAGTGTATGGGAGATCCAAGTTTCAGTGCTGTTGTCTGAGAAGACTGAAATCTACGGTTCACATAGAATAGTTTCTTACAAGAAGTAATACGCTGATTTCAGAGCATGCGACAGTCTCAATCCCCTTTTATTGTAGCTTTCAAGTATTTAAATAGTAAGTCAAAACCAAAAAAAGTCATCAAGATGCCCTGTGGACATGTGGTGTCAGAGACATGTCATGGAAGTGATCCTTGTCTGTGCCTCAGTAAATACCTAATTTTTATGCAAAACAGCTAAAATAAGACTGAGACCATTCATCCCACTGACAAATATCCTACAAGCCTATAACAATCATCCTTTTCTGCTTCACTGCAGAATTTTCCTGATCTGCATATTGCTTGTTCCCCTCCTGTCTCTGCAGCCCCTACTAAATAATCCAGTCAAATCTGGGAGTAGCTAAGTATCTGGGGCAACTTATTGATTAAAAGGAAAGAAACGGGCAGCCTCACAATGGTGATCTGGACAGCTACAGGAAGATTTTTGGGAAAGTAGCACATTTAGCCAGTGAAAGCAAGAGAACTGTATATTCGCCTGCAGAATGGCAAAGCATAAAAAAGAAATTAATTCTTCTTTAAATCTCTTTTTCTTCATTAACTGAAAAGCTAAATATGATCTAGTGTGCCTGCATCTTCTGACAACTTTCTCATAAAATGGATATAACTTCAAAGTTGAGTCCCGTATTGTGGCAAACTGCATTTTTGTTACAACAAAGAACTGAGTTTGCCTTTTCTTTACCCATTTTTCAGCTACTGACAAAGACAAGGATAGTGCTGTTCAAGAAATACAGGTTCAGCATAACAATAAAGAAACAAATTATTTTCCATCACGCAAAATCTTTGCTCCAGCTACAGTCCAGGTAATGTTTATAATAATAGCACTGATCAAGCACAAATGCTAAAATAAATATCAAGAAAGTCTGAATTCATCTATGCTTAACCCCCCATGACTTGGGATGACAGTTTTCAGCACAGAACAGATGCTTTCACTCTACACAGCAGCATGAACTGTCCTAGAAGTATAGTCATCTCTCATAAATCTCATTTATGAGAAAAAAAAAAAAATCAAGTTTCTTAAATACATGAATCACTCTGGATAATTGAATGTGGTTATAACTTTTTTTTTCCTAACTTCTAACTTGCCATCTTTAAAAATAATGTACTACAGATAATACCTTTGGAATTTGGGGAGTTTTTTCTAATGGATTGTAAAATACTCTGACTTCAAAATATGCTTCACAAAATTCAATTGAAAAATCCCAAACTCTTAATATGAGACCACTAAAATACGTTCTTATATAAACTAAGTAGACTAGAACTTGTGTACAAGCCCCAGGCCTGGGTGAGATTTTCCATGTTTGGTCAGTGCTACCAGTGGTCAAATATTGAATTACTCTGCATACATTTAATAAATTGTGTGATTGATACTCCCATTAAATAAAGAATTACCATCCGTTTCACTCTATAGTGATCACTTTACAAAGTTCTTTAAAGTAGTCACATTAACAGCTACAAAATGCAGCATGTTATAGACACCCCAGGTATCTGTGATATGCTGCATCCATGAGATGCTGCACTTGCAGTTCATCCATCTGCCAGGTTAAGAAGAGCTTATCAGATTGCATATGGAGCTGTATTGTTTTTAGAAGACAGGCAAAACTAGAACTACATGGGCATATATTACTGTATCCCACAATCCTTATTTTTTTAATGGTCACATGGCTTAAAGTATCTTTTTAATATCTTCAGGGCATTTCTAACTACTGGGTATAGTACACACCTTTCGCTTCTTTTGATTATTCATGTGAATGATATTAAAAATGCTTAAATCAATTTTCCTGGAGAAAGTTAGCCACTAGAGTTAGCTAATAGGAAGGCAAGTTAGGTAGAACAGCCTACTTAAGAGTGTGAGCTAGTTTTATTGTGGTAACTGTGGATGTCTTCCAGATTGCTCTTTTAGGAAATGTATGAACATAAAAAAAA
>KZ505739.1:1055297-1081738 GCA_002844005.1 Limosa lapponica baueri
TCAGGACATCCAGGAGAAGAAGTAATGGCGACAGATCATGACCTCCCCTATTAAAATCCTCTATATGTACAAAGGAAAATAATTATACTAAAATAATATAAGATGCTATTTTATCTGTAACATAACAGACTAATATATAAAACAGATAAACGTAACAGATCTGAGTAAAAGATAATTGTATCAAATACATTATTTTAGAGAAGTTTCTCTGATCCATGTTATCTGCTATTAATTATCATACTTTAAAGTAGCAGTAGGTTTGTCTTGTCTGTTTGCAAAGCCTGGCATGAGAATGTGTTGGCAGAGCCATACAATTTTAATCAAAGCTCTAAAGTAATATTGTATTGCTACTGGAAGGTCAGGAGTGGCTGCAATTAAAAGCCCTCACTTTTGGATGGAGCCTGCTTGCACAATTTTCTTGTAATTCAAGCTCCTGATGAACTTCATTTTAAATTTCCAGACCTTTTCTGCCAAGTTCTAAAGAACAATCTTCTTGTTCTTCCTTAATCAAAATATTAAGTTGATAAACATTCAGTTAAAGTCGTAGGATTGTCCACATTAATGTTAGAATATTAGAATATATGTAGTGCTTTCCTGACCATAAGCAATTAGTGTAAACAAAACTGAACACCTCTCCAAATTCAAACAAACAAAAAGAAAATATAAGGGCAATAGATAATAACAAAGTGCAGTGAACAAAAAGGGTCTCTGAAAGAGACATGATATGAAAGGTAGTGATAAATACAGGATTCATCTCTGGTCAAGCTTAAAACCTCCTTATCAGCAGAGTTTCTAGTGTGCTTATCAAGATATCCTTTAAACTAATATTGCTGTTATACAGAAATTTCTTATTTGGCATCTGTTTCTAAGGGTCATTCAGTAAAATTTTCTAAAAGAAAAACTGAAAATATTTACTCATAAATAGATATATTCCAAAACAGCTTTAATGACATTTAACCACCCACTTATGTGCAGTCACCCATAATAAGTATATTGTTTCTATATACTGTAATTACAGTACGAGATAAAGGTCTCGTATGTGCAACTAACCACTTAGTAAATGATAGGCTATGTTGATAATTACAGACATTGCTGAAATCACAAAATGAAAATCTTTTTCTAAGTTTCCTAATAATCTTCCCTGTAGGCAGTTCTCCTATTATACGTGAATTCTATAGAAGCCTTAAGAAATTGTCATAATGCAGAAATATTTGTTTGAACAGTTCCTGCTGGCAGCAGCAAACTATAATTTATCACACTCTGGGATACACAGGCTGTCATTAATTCAACTTGCATCCAAAACTGCTTATTTATTCCATTCTGTAGTCACATGGCACAGATTTGGTCTGAATAGCATCAGTAGAATCTTGGAGGATTTACTGATGATACTGAAACAAAGTTGTTCCAACCTTGTTGTCTATAAATAACTTCTGCACAAGTTTCAAAACCGTTGCTCAGTTGAAAGTCATGAAGGGTACCGAAATATTTTTTTTAATATTTCTTTAATTAATCTCTGCCAGTATTTAAAAAAGCATGAGATTTTAATGGGAGATTTGGCTTGTTTCAACAAGCTTCAGATCATAAAGACCATGGTGAAGATAAAACAACACAGTAGTGTATTAAGATGGAACTGATTTGAGATACAAACTGGACTTTAACAACAAATATCACTCTGAAGAGAGTTGATGGTAAGTGCAATCTGGTTTTGCCTGAGGTTTTTGAACCTGTCAATTCATCTGAAACTGCACTGACTGCTGTGTTCCTATGTCACCTAAGTATATTAAAATACCTGAAAAATTTACAATGTATACATATAGATATGTGTACAGTATGTTTTATGTTAACAGTATGTTTTATGAACACAGATAAGGTGTACAGACTACATTCCTTACTTTTGCTGTCCAAATTAATGGCTAAAGTGACTGCAGCTTTTTCTGTGTTGTGCTTAGAAAACTTTTGTAAAGTTCAAATCACTGAAATGTATATAGACAACCTCCCATCACCTTAGCAGAAAAACCTCCAAGAGTTTCTTAACCTTTACAAGTTTGCTATTTAAGAATAAAATAAAAATGTTAATTGATCTCTTTATTTGTTTCAAATATTTCCTTACTAGACTGATATTTAGAACCCCAGTAACATCCAGAAGCTGGGTAGCTGCGAATTGATGGTGCCTGCTTCAAAGATCTTGAAGTCCTGGGTTTAACTTTTTCAGAAAAAAAAAAAAAGATATTAAGTTACATCAGTAAAAGGGTTAGGCATTAATGTATTGGTTTTCTTACTTCCTATGGATACTATGACTGGCCAAGCTCCGATTCTGAAAATATAGTATACAATATTTGTCCTGGAAACACCTTACCTCAAGATTTTTTTGATTGCTCCCAGAAATAATCAACAGAACAGCTGCCCAATTTGATTTTTTTCCAATCCTGTTCTATTTGATCTCAAGGTACTCAAGCTCTGCATGATGTTCACGCTCTTCTCCTGAAAGAAATATTGAAATAAAAACAAAAAAAAAAAGATACAAAAATCTTTTTCTAAGGGCTCAGAAATTAAAGCAAAGACCACATTTTCATTTCCAAAATGCAGGGATAGGCCACAAAAGATAAAAACATTGCACTACTTCCTAATTTTACTTCAAATGAAGCCAGGTTGATGTCAAAGTTTAACCCCAGCTGGCAACTAGAACCACACAGCTGCTCGCTCTCTCTCTCCCAGTGGGATGGGGAAGAGAATCAGAAGAGTGAAAGTGAGAAAACTCATGGATTGAGATAAAGACATTGGCAGGCAGGTCCTCAGCCATCATCTATAAAGCAGGGCTCCGCCACCCATAATGGTTACTTGGGAAGACAAAACGCCAGAACTACAAATGTCCCCCACTACCTTCTTGTTCACCCAACTTTATATGCTGAGCATGATGCAATATGGTATGGAATAGCCCTTTAGTCAGTTGGTGTCAGCTGTCCCAGCCGTGTCCCCTCCCAGCTTCTCAGGTGTCCCCCACCTTCTTGTTGGAAGGCCAGTATGAGAAGCTGAAAAGTCTTTGACTGTTTAGCAACAACTAAAACAACCGGTGCGCTATCCACACTGTTCCCATCCCAAATCCAAACCACAGCACTATACCAGCCACCAGTAAGAAAGTCAACTCTATCCCAGCCTAAACCAGGATAGTTGAAGAATATGATATTCACGACACACAACACCCAAGCTTGCTTTTTCCAGATTTTTTTTTTTTAAATTCAGTAAAAGCATGGGGTCTTCTGTCATCTCGAAGTCAATCTCAGAAGTACTTGCCTTTTTTCCTTGAATAAAAATGAAAGAAGGAACAATGTATCTTTTCTCAGTTCCTCTATATTAGTGACATTTTTCTTTTCTCCTCCCATATATATGCAAGTCATTAAAAAAATCATTCAGAATTTCTAGTCCTGATGAGCTCTTTTTGTGTCTCTAATCACCTTGTGCATTCTATTATATTCCCAATGGGAGAGGAAAAGAAAAAGACAGCTATCTTTCAGGAAGATGAAGGCTGCCGTTTTATTTCTGTACAATGAATAAGGGTGAAATTCATATGTCTTGAAGATGTCAACCAGTCATTCCATCTAAAAATAATCTGAAAATCTAGTCATTCTAAGAGAATTGATGAAAGATTTAACCTACCCAGGAGATAATTTTTTAAACAGTTGTGATTTTAACAGTATATAGTTAAGAGAACTCAAAATTAACATAAGTGTGCTTCCCAATGAATGCCTACCCACGGGCTTATAAAGTGAAACATGGTATTAAACACAATATCAAAAAGTGAGGAACAAAAATAAAAGGGAAAATATTAAGAACTAAGATGCACAAAACAATGCAATGTACTGTTCTAGCGGCTTTACCAAAAGACTCAGTATAATAGGTATTTTTCTTTGAAGTTCAATTCCCTGAGGTCACGTGGTAATATAAGAATTTTAGATTGCATTATTTTCTATTCCTCTGGGTTGCAAAGAATACACTGAAACTATAGGTTGAAAACCAGAAGGCAGATATAAAGAACGTACAATTATCATTAAAAAGTAATCTTATCAAATTTGAATTTATTTTTTTTTAAGAACTGATGCATGAGTTTTGAGTGCTGAGTGTTGGCAACTCTGGATTACTGTCAAATTAATATTCATGGTTGTTTAATGCAGAATCATAGAATAGTTTGGGAAACTATTCTATAGGAGTAGTTTGGGGAAAGGAACCTTTATGATTTATGGGAAAGGGACCTTTAAAGGTCAGGTAGTCCAACCTTCCCTGCAATGAACAGGGACATCTTCAACTACATCAGGTTGTTCAGAGCCCCATCCAACCTGACCTTGTATATTTCCAGGGATGGGGCATCTACCACCTTTCTGGGCAGCCTGTTCCAGTGTGTCACCACCCTCAATGTAAAAAATGTCTTCTTTTTACCTATGCTCCAGCCCTCTGATTGTTTTTGTGGCCCTCCTCTGCATCCGTTCCAATGGGTCAATGTCTTTCCTGTGCAGAGGGCTCCAGAGCTGGATGCAGTATTCCAGGTGGGGTCTCTCAAGAGCAGAGTAGAGAGGGAGAATCACCTCCCTTGACCTGCTGGCCATGCTTCTTATCATACACCCCAGGATACAGGTAGCCTGCTGGGCTGTGAGTGCACATTGTCAGCTCATGTCCAGCTTTTCATCCACCAGTACCCCCAAGTCCTTCTTGGCAGGGCTGCTACCAATCCCTTCATTCCCCAGACTGTATTGGTACCAGGGGTTGTCCTGACCCAAATGCAGGACCTTGCACTTGGCCTCGTTGAACCTCATGAGGTTCACATGGGTCCAATTCTTGAGCCCTGTCCAGATCCCTCTGGATGGCATGCCATCCCTCAGGTGTGTCAATCACACCACTCAGCTTGGTGTCATCTGAAAACTTGATCGATCCCATTGTCTGTGTCATTGATGAAGATGTTGAATAGTACTGGTACCAATAGGGACCCCTGAGGGACACCACTGATCTCCATGTGGACATTGAGCCTTTGACTGCTACCCTCTGGATGTGACCATCCAACCATTTCCTCATCCACCAAACAGTCCACCCATCAAACCCATATCTCTCCAATTTAGAGAGAAGGATGTTGCAGGAGACCATGTCAAAGACCTTACAGGAATCCAGATAGACAACATCCGTAGCTCTTCCCTTGTTCACTGATGTAGTCACTCCACCATAAAAGGTCACTAGGTTGGTTAGGCAGGACTTGCCTTGGTGAAGCCATGCCGTCTCTCTTGAGTCACCTCCCTGTTCTCTATGTGCCTTAGCATAGCTTTTAGGAGGATCTGTTCCATGATCTTCCCAGGCACAGAGGTGAGGCTAACAGTTGATAGGGTCCTCCTTTCTACTGCTTTTAAGAATGGATACAATGGTTCCCTTTATCCAGTCACTGGGGACTTCACCTGACTACCATGACTTTTCAAATATGAAGAGTGGCTTGGCAACTACATCAACCAATTCCCTCAGGACTCTGGGATTCATCTCATCAGGTCCCATAGATTTCTGTATATTCAGATTCCTCAGGCGGTCATGAATCTAATCTTCTCTTACAGTGGGAGGGACTTTTCTCCCCCAGTCCCCGACTTGCAGTCCATCCACTCGAGAGGTGTGGAGAGAGAGGTTGCCAGTGAAGACTGAGGCAAAAAGTTGTGGAGTACCTTAGGCTTCGCCTCATACATTGCTACCAGTTTGTTGGTCTTGCTTATCAGGTTGGGGTACATTTTCTTTGACCTTTCTTTTCTGGCTGACATACCCATAGAAGCCCTTATTATTATTCTTTGCATCCCTTGCCAAGTTCACCTCCAGCTGTGCCTTGGCCTTCCTGACCCCATCCCTACACAACTGGGCAGCATCCCCATACTCTTCCCAGGATACCTGTTCTTGCTTCCACTGCCTGTGCATCTCTTTCTTGTCCTGTAGTTTGACCAGCAGGTCTCAACTCAACCATGCCAGTCTCTTGCCTTCCTTTCCTGATTTCTTATACCTGGAAATCAAGAGCTCTTACACTCTATGGAAAGCGTCCTTAAAGATCTGCCAGCCCTGTTCTACTCCCTTGTCCTTGAGGGCAGTTTTCAAGGAAGTCCTATTGACTAACTCATTGAAGAGCTGAAATTTTGCTTTCCTAAAATTCAGGGTCCTGACTTCACTCTTCTCCTAATCCATATCCCTCAGGACTGCAAAGTCCACCACTGCATGATCGCTGCAGCCCAGGCTGCCTCCAATCCTGATGTCACTGATGAGCTCACTTGCACTGGTGACCATCAGGTCCAGTATCACATCCCCTCTGGTAGAGCTGTCTATTACCTGGCTTAAGGAATTATCCTCGATGCACTCCAGGAGTCTCATGGATTGCCTACAGCTCGCTGTGTTATTTTTCGAGCAGATATCGGGGTGGCTAAAGTCCCACAGCAGGACAAGAGTTGGCGAGAGCAATGCCTCCTGTAACTGGAGTAAGAAAGCTTCATCAATAGGCTTCCCTTGATCGGGCTGCCTATAGTAGACACCAGCCACAAGATTCCCTTTGTTGCCTCGGTCTCTTGTTCTTACCTATAAGCTCTCAGCCTGCTCATGGCTACTCTTCAGAGACAGACCTTCACACTCTATCCATTTCTTGATGTAGAGGGTAACACCTCCACCTCTTCTTCCTCACCTGTCCCTTCTGAACAGCCTGTAGCCATTGACAGCTGCACTCCAGTCATGGGATTCATACTACCAGGTTTCAGTAGTGGCAGCCAGCTTGTAGCTTTCTAGCAGCATGGTGGCTTCCAGCTCCTCCTGTTTGTTGCCTATGCTGCCTGCATTGGTGTAGAGGCACTTCAGCAGGGCTGTCCACCGTGTTACATTAGGAACATCACTTAATTCCTTTGTGGTATTTCACCAGTGTATCCCTCTTGGCTCCTATTACCTCAGGACCCCCTGGCTCATCTCCATAAGATTTCAGATGTGATGCAGTGTAGCCAGCATGTCTCAGAGCAACAGGCTGAGGGCCCTCACTAGCACCTCATAATACATTCATTTACATACATTCACACAAACATTTAATGTTATATTATAGATAATACCAAGGGTTCATTATTTACTGTGAACTGAGCTGTCTGAGCTCCAAAAAGTGAAACATTATTTGAGGAACTACGTCAAGATCTTTTCAATCTTGTTAAAACTTTATTGGAAATATAAACTTTGAATATTTCACAAGTGCTTTGTGTTTGTAAGTGTGCAAAAGATCATGGAATTTTGAGGTAAGAAAAAAGTAGTAGTTTAGTAAATATGTTGCTTTAGGGAACCTACGTGTTAGTTTGCAGCCCTACTAACTTCCTCGAACTACTGGTAGTGTGAGTGATTGAAACGAAGTAGTACAAAAAGGCCCCCCCTCTCTCTATATATAATCTATTTATATATGACACCTATATACAAACAAAGACAAATTCACATATGTCCTTTGAAATCATTGTACATCTCCGTATTGCTACAAGGCTTTGAATAAACATGGTAAAACTAAAAATCCAGTAGTTCAGTAATAGCTTGTCAAAGACAAAAAGTAACTGTGGGTAAAATGTTAATACCTCTCTTCCTTTCTCTTTTATGTTGAATAAATTATTCATTTGTCATTTATTAGCTAACTGTGCATATTTTATGCTTTTTTTAAGATTAAGAATTGCTTTATGCAATTTGAAGTATTTACACTGGATTTGTATGATTTTTTTTTTCCATGCTGACAGTTTAAACACTCTATCATATAAAATACAGTGATTACTATTGCCTTGTCTGAAAGAAGGTTGTAAAAACATGTTTCATTAATTTTATGAGGTCATCTAATTGATGTAAGAGAGTAGCAGAGATTTCAGCTTGCAGCTGGAAAGCAAGCAGCTCCCTGTGGGCATGTGGTGCTCAGGTGGCTGCAGGCAGCCTTCCTGCCCTAGTTGCCAGTGTCCACTCAGCTGCAGGCTGAGTGGGGCATGTCACACCCAGATTCCTCTTTGGCACTACTGCTTTGGTGGTTTTTTTTGGTATACCCTCACAAACATTAACTGCAATGCAGAAGGAAAAAAAAACCCCAAAAACCCACATAAATCTCAGTGCAAGACTGTGACCAAGTTTCATTGAACTGGAAGTGATTGTATATGAATAGATCAATTCTACCCTGTGTCACCACCAGAAAGGCTGTACACACATGTAATGGATATGAAAATTTGCATCAAGATACAAACAGAATTACTTTACACTGATGTTTTTAAACTTGTAGAAGACTTCTATGTTTCTTACTTATCTGTTGGCATTGGAGAGAAATTGTATCAATAATCACTTACTGAAATAACATTCTTAATATGTGAGCTACATATTATTTTAAGTGAAATTAACCATATAAAAATGACATTAACTTATCTGTATTTCATCTTTAAGTTTCAATCACTTGGGAGCATAACACTGAGTATAAAATGCACATGAAAAGACAAATTTCTCTTATAGTAACCTTCTGTATAAACAAAGCTCTTGAATAATCATTTTTGTCTTATGATCTTTGTTGTTCAGACTTTGAGTCTCCAGTCAAATAGATCAGACACAATGCAATCCTTCCTCTTGGCAGTGAGCTAAAGAAATGGGATTTGCCAGGTTAATTAGGAAGACGTTTTACCTATGCTCTCATTAGTTTTGGGCAGCAATTCTTGCATCTTATGACATGATTATGCCTTATTTTTTTCACTTATATTGAGGAAAGTGTCAATGAAATACAAAGGTAATCAAATGAATCAGTGATAGTGCAAAATGAAGTATTTTAAAGCTTTCTTGTTATGATAGTATCATTAGATACATGTGATTTAATACAAACAATGAAGCAAATTTTTTAATTTGTAAAAAGCTACCATCAGAACTCATGTTCTGTACAAAACCTAAACAGTTTTTTTTCTACTGACATTTTTCTAAGAATATTTAACTTCTTAACTTTCTTGTGAAAAAAAAAATTGTTTGAAATTAAAGCCAAGTAGCATTAGAGGAGTTTCCAGAGATGATGCCTATTTGTTAACATCACCATGAAAACAGCAGATGAAGAAAAGACAATAATATGTTCTTCCATGTAATAGTGTTGCACATAGCAAAGCTGTACCACATGTCAAAAAGGATGACAGACAACACTACCAGTCCTCTTCAAATATTTATTGTTTAAGTAGATGTGGTCACTACTTTCTGAAAAATAAACCTATATTTGTAATTCTATTTGCATCATGCTACAGAACAACGTGGAATATTTAAAACTAGGAGAAATTTAGGTAAGGACATAGCTAGCACTAGAAGATCAGAAGAACTTGAGAGCAAGCACTTTGCACAGTAAAGATACAAGCCTACTTTCAGTACACAGTGACAATACTTCTAATAACTTTGGTGAGAGACCAGTCAAGTAGTATATTTCTTATATGATGAAGTGAAAAAACCTAGAATTTTTCCTTATCTCTATCACTTTGCACAGCATTACTGGATTTCTCTGTACTTCATAGCTTTTGTAATATGAGTAAATACTTCCTGTCAACAGAACTGTTATAATGATTAATACCAATGCCAAAATTCCACCTCTTTTTAAAGTGATCAGTATAAGCAGTTGACATTTCTAGAGTCTATGCACTTGATAGTTGATTGCATTTTTATGAGCATCTTATATGCTTAATGTTACACTAGAAAAATACAAGAGGCTCTTGAAATATCTTTACTTCTCCTCCAAGTGACATTCATATAGCACTATAAGAAATCTCATAAAAAAAGACTTGGAAATATGCTCCAAGCTCCAAAAATGAGTAGGACAACACCCACAACTAAAATTTAAAGTATCAAAGGGACAAGTCAAGTTTTTACTGTTATATACATGCTTATGCATCTCACTGAATCAAAGTCATAGTTCCCCTCTTTCTTTTCAGCTAAATTCTGAATGTACAGTACACCAACTCTTCATATACCATGCACTTTCCATTGCTTTTAAATCAATGAGGACAAGAAAACCATATAAACATTAATATGTGTATGGGGAAGTTTCAGTCATAGTCAGAAAAGCAATCTCTTCCTGTACAAAATGGACTTGCCAACTGAAAAGGATAGAGACTAAGATGTTACTCACTGTCGGCTAGACAGTGCCCAAATATTGGAAATTCTAAAGTTTCAGTGTATATGGAGGGTAGGATATGCTGGATGATTACCACAAAGACGCATTTCTTTGTTTTTATGCATACAGTTCTAGGCCCTACTCAAAACCAGAATGAATAGCGCTAGAGAACAGTAATGCAGTCAGAAGCATTGCTTTTCCTGCAGACTGCTATCCATATTAGCAAATGCTCTTTCAGAAGTAGGACACAACATTCAGTTCAGTAAAGCAGCTCAATGTGTCTGTTCTCATGGGCAGTATTTCATAATCTTTTTTTCTTATTTAAATGTTGTGTAATAATTCTGTTTGTTAATTTCTTCTTCAGGAAATAGCCAACATGTTAAGCTATAGAAGTGTTAAGGAGAGTAAACAAGAGGCAGAACCAAAGCTAATGATACCATTAGCAGTGTTTCTGTAACTTAAAGCAGAACACAATCAGTACCCATGTACTAAATTCTGCACTAGTAATGAAGATGTCAGTGTTGATGGCAGTACAACTGGAAGCAGTGTCATTGAGTAGATGTCTTTTGCTTTGATTTTTCTTAATGTTAAAACAACTGAAAAAGATTACTTCAAGATTTCTGTAACCAGGGACAAGCAGGCATAACTACTCCTAAGGACTCTTCTAGCTCTGCTAATGGGCTTTTAGACAAAGTGCTGATACCTGTTATATCTAAAACTGTTATTGTAGGACAAATCTACAGAGCAGATATTCTTCAAAATACATTTTAAAAAAACCCTAGTATTTCAATGTATGCCTGATGTAGTGCTATTAGATGGACCCCATTACTGGAACATCTGCCATCCCATAACCCACAGCTATCTTTGTTTTCCTTGGGCAGTAGATGAAAACAGTTTAATGCACATGGAAGAAATAGAAATATAAAGGGTAAAGAATCTATTCAAGCAGGTCTGTGGAATAGTAGGACACTGAAACAAGTTTTATTATAACCTAGGCTTTTCACTGAAAAAACCTTCCTCTCCCCAGAGTCAGAGGGGCAGAGTTAGTGTCCTCTGCTGACACAGAAATTTCTGGTAAGGTGAGAAACAAAGACTTTCCCTCCAGAATCTCAAGCTTTGGGAGACAGGTAAGCTGAGGTGTTTGTCCTTCAATAACCAGTGAAAATTACAAGTTAAAAAGAATGTGTTTCTGGCCTATACAGAAGTGATATAATCTGACAGCAGTCCCTCCTTTCTCCTTCAGTTGGCATGTATTACATCAAGTCTACCTTTGAACAACTGAGATCTTTGCATGTTACAGTAATTTCCTTGGGACACGGGCTGACTGACTACAAATAGAGTTTGTGATATCTGGACATAGAATAAAAAGAAGCCTTTAATCATCTTCAGGATCTGTGACCACCACTTACATCCTATTATTTTCAGCCTAAGAATCTGACCAAATCCATTTGGTATTAATATAAAGATGTACAGGTCTTGTGGATAGCCTCTTCCAAATTACGAGTTAATTTTGATTACAGGAGAGAGATGATAGAGCAATGGATTTGACTCACTTGCTCCATACTTCCACCACTGTAGGTATACAGAGAGTGTCTTCATTGCATTTCGTTCTTTCCAGTCTTACTTTGATCGAAAATACGCATGGCTTCACTTATGCAGCTCTAAGCTGGAGTTCTTGATTCTGTTGCATAAAGAGTAGAAAACTCTATGAATAGCTTTAAAAATAATTAACTAGCACTCAGTCTAGGGCAAGGTACATAATTTCATTGGCTTTCTGCTCCAGTGACATTTTTTTTTACAAGCGAGTCCTGAGAAGATTTAAATATAAATGCTGGACAGTTTAGGATGAATCAATACAGAAATAACAGAGAGATGCTTGTCTGAAATTAAGATTAGAAATGTGCAGATTTGTATGGTCAGCATGTACACGCTGACTATAGTGTTACACAGGTGTACAGTGTTTCAAGAATCATACAAATCAGACCCTACTGAAAATTCAGCATAGATGTGATAAGAGTAAAAAGTAAACTGCCTGAAATAGATGCTTTCAGAGGTGATGGTAACATTGAATTGACTGGCAATGTGGAACAAAATCATTAAGCTGTGATGTACACCTAACACTTCCTCTTTAAACCTTTCCTGGTGACATACCAAGTTCCTGTGCATCCTTGTGTTAACTTCACCTTAGGGGCAGTAATGATCTCCAGCAATGCCCAGGACCACACTACAGACTTCATGCCTATCAAATTGAGAGCCAGGCTTTGAGGGAGGTCCTGGAGCAACCTGCAAAACTCAGCACATATGTACCACAAAGGCTGCAAAGGTTCAGCTTACCTCACACTCATGAAGATACTAGTCTATGCAGAAATTATTCAGTCATTTCCACGTAATTAATTATGCCTTATAAACAACAGCCATATCTTACTCAGTACATACAATTAAATATTTATGATATCCTAAGGTTTGTTAGTGTTTCAAGTTACTTTCCACTTATTCCTTCCTCTTTTTTTCCCCCATGGTCTTTTTTCAATAGTATAGCAAATTGAAATTCACAATAGCTATAATTGAGTTAGCATTATTCAACTGATTTTTTATACACCCACATCAATTGGAAATCTTTGGGAGTTCAGCGCTGCTGCCCAGCCAATAACAAAGCTTTTGCATCCACTACTGCTTCTGTAATGGGATTGAAATTACTTCTAACATCCTCCTACCAAAAGGCTCACACCATCCTTTAATTATATTCCAATCTTCTTGCATTTCCACCCCTCCACAATAGTCTCTCACAGAATGATTTGTATTCATGCCTGTGCTCTGTGTTCTGCCTCTACTGTTCCATTATATTTTGAATACAGAACTGTAAAGACCTTAATTTCCATTTCTTAAGTTCAAGCATAAGATTTTCCTCTAAAAAAGTATGTGTTAACTTCTGATATTTTTAAATCCTTGGAACCTAGTAATTTGCAGTCTTACACCTGATAACACAAGTCCACAGTGTTTGGAGGTATCTAAAAACTTTCAGTGAAGGGTAACTCCTTGACAAACTACTGTAAAAATAATTGTGTTTTCAGAATGTACAATACCCGAATACACGTTTAATATTTCTGGGAGAAAGAAAACAAAACAACAACAAAAACAACAACAAAAACCAAACAACAAACCAACCCAAAACCAAAAAATAAAATCTAACCGGAAGGAATATAAATCACTTCCAAAAGGGGATTACAGTTCACATATGTTGACAGGATGGAAGTTCTTACTTGTTCTTCTTATATTAATTTTTAATCAGAAAAATCTATTATTTTGGGAAAAAATATTTTTAAAACTGTTTTTCAGAAGAATCTCAATTCTTTGATTCCTGAACTGCTTGCAAACATTTAACATATAAGGGGATAAATGACAATTGCTGTAGGTTGAATTCATCAGTCCAGATTGTTCTGGTGCATAAATTTGCAGCTGAGCTAGAGAAAACGTAGGCTAATATTTTTATTCCTTGACACTAATAGTTTGGCTTGCTTTTATTTTCAAATGAAAATATATTAGAAATTATTTTTCTAAAGTAACGTAATTGGACAGAACACGGAAATGTGTTAACAGATTCTAAGGCATCAATACATAAATGCTGGTAGCTTTCCTTTGTTTCAGTATTCAATAAAAATACTAAATATACCAGATTTTTGCAGAAGGATGGAGGCAGAACATTTATGTATATGTGTGAGCATGGATGTGCACTACTCTGAACGAACGCCTGAAAAAGGCATTGAGAGTTTTTCCACTCATTTTTAAACCTCTGGTTCTATTAAGTTAATACACAAATCTTTTGCAGAATTTAAACTAAATGAATATGAAAGCAGTGGCGTAATTACTCATTGCCAGGAACAATAACATTCAATTTATGTCTATCAGAGTTCTTTACAGTGGCCTCCAAAAAATTAATGGAACAGACTTAACTTGGCATTACTGCCTTAAATTAAAGTCACTGTGCAACACAGATTACATTTAAAACCTACTTCTTAAGCTATTTTTATGACCCTACATCCAGTCAGCTGTCTAGGAAACACATTTTTCTGTGAAAACAGAATAAATTATTACCCTTTTGCTGTGATGAATCAAAACATTTTCAATATATTTTTTTTCCTTAAGAACACATCCTTTACCTTTACTTTACTGACAATTTTGGCTTTTTTCTTTTCAGTCCCTTTTCTGTTTACTGAAATCTGAACTCAGGTTGGTAATGGAAAATGCTGCGCAAAGGCAACAACCATAATGAGATCCAGATATTTTACACTGAAGTCCAACAGCCAAGGCAAGCCACAATAAATTCATCCCCTACATCACAGGATACAGAGGATCAAAGTGTTAGCCATTTAGTCCTTTTGACATTGATGGCATTGCAGGAGTTAAACCAGCTATAGGATGCGTTCTCTGTGGCACTCCTCACTCCACTTAAGTGCCAGTTATAGAATTTGAGAAGAACAATTGCCTCTAGTTTGGGCTTTGGGGATTGTTTTGTGGATGGGGTTTTTTGGGGGGGTTTTTTGTTTATTTTTATTTTATTTTATTTTGTTTTTTTTTAAAAACAAAACAAAACAAAAACCTTAAACAAAAACCTCCAAACCCTTTCCTCCAGGGATAGAATTTATTCTAGTACCTACATTCTCACTTACTTTGACTCCTTCAGATCCAGAACGATTGTGAAAAGTATTCACTATTCTTGCCCCCACAATGCAGTTTATCTCCTTCCAAAAAATCACAGCACAAATTCCTACCGGAAAAGAAATCATATCAGCTCTGAAAACTTATCATCCTCAAAACCGCATCCTTGTAGATCCCATATTTCCTTCAACCCTGAAGAGATGAAAGTCTATTTGACTCCTTCATAATCTCCAAGGGCCTCATTTGATGCCATTCTTTTGAGTCAAACCTTTCTACCCAAAACAACTCCCAGTAGCAGGCATAGGTAGATGTCACCTAGCTTAGTATTAGTTCCCACCATCTCTCAACACTGTCTTGATGGGATGTTACCCTCCTGCAATCTTTTGCCAGTGTTCTTGCTCAGATACTGACAGCACGCTCCCGACTGCATTCTTCCTGAGAGTACACAAAATTTACTTACAATCCCGAATCCTTCAAAGCATTCAGTATAGTGATTTTCCTGGGAGATATCCCAACATACTTAGTTGTACTACGTTGTGCTTCATGAAGCAGAGCAGGCTGTGAAAGCAATCACAATCCAGGCTTCAAGTATGCCTGCCAAGTATGCCTGCAACCAAGATTTTTCAGCAAGTCATATGCCAAAAGCCAAATGTTAACAGACAAGTACAGAAGGGTCCAGAGCAGAGATTAATTTGGTAGAATATTCGAAATCCAACAAAATAAATTCTATTTAATATTTTCAGGGTATGATCTAAAGATTTTTTTTCCTGTAAACCTCTCTGAAGAGATTTGCCCGTGATGAACATCTCTCAGACTCAGATGAGCAGAAAAAAGATTATGGAAGAAGCTTCTCATTAAAGCCTACAGTAATTTAATTAATTTACAAAGTAATCCAGTGGGAACCCACAGAAGACCTTCAGAAGAACATTAATTTGCTTATCTCTTCTGATGAAATGTATACAAATGGGCACAGTTTCTTAATGCACCTTTGAAGAAAGATGTCAACTTTCAAAGGAATTTCATATTTTAAACTTATTTATATTGCTTGAAAAACTGTCTGTCACACTAAGTCAATTGTCCACTGACTATTTATCCACATAAGAATGTTTTCCAACTAAGAGTTTTCATACAGTCTAGACATAAAGGTATATAGATTTCTTTCGATAGCATCCCATTTCACAATGTGACCCCAAATACTTAAAAGCAAGGGTGACTTCTGACAATGTACAGGTTGGGTAATCAATACCCAGTGGAATTTACTCCAAACAGGATTAATCAAGTGAATTTTTTTCCCAATTATTATTACTACATGAACTATTTGATCCATTGGAGAACTTTACTATAAACTATGTGTGAACATCTGTTCCATTTTGAAATAAATGAAGCTGTGCAGGTTGGAGACAAGCTTACGCAATTCTGTTTGTACTTTGCTGTTTAGAAGGGACTTATTTGCTACGTAAAGACACATAATGTTACATAAAGGGTTTTGTATGTATGTGGGGGTGGCTGGAAGATGAAAAGCATAGTCTATTCTGCACATTCTTCATAACAAAAATCAAACACTTTAGTAGACAAACGTTAATGGAAACAATTTTGTTTAACAGTTCATTTTTCAGCCCATGTGATTTTTAGTGTGGCAAATTAGCACAGATTCAAGACAGTTAAATATGTTTATGCAGACTATCTGAAAAGAATTATTATAATCCAAGTATTTATTAGGAAGTGTCCTCTCAGGAGCTTTTACAGGAACACTTCCATGGAAAATTCCATGTTGAAAGGACTGAGATAACAAAGTCTTAACTTCTAAATCAGGTGGAGGTGGAGAGATTATTCTGCTACTGGACGCAGTCCTCTCCCCTGTCCCCTAGGATCCTGAGCTAAAGTTATATCTATAACCCTGTGCTTTCTGTTCCTCCAGAAAATTATCCTCTCCCCTTTTCTTTACTACCTGAATAAAATTTTTCCCTGAAAAGTGAAAAATGCTCAAATCGGAAAATGCAAACTATTTAGGAAGATGCTGTCCCTCTCCACAAGTAATGTTTCTCCAATTTCTGTTCCCAAAAATTGTGCATTGGGCCAAGACAGACATCACAACTAACATCTCTATTGGAAAAAATTAATAATACCAAAAAACCCTTTTCTTGAGGATTTCAGACAAAGTGCTCCAATCATCATTTAAACCTGGAGAATATTTAGTATTCATGTCAATTATCACATAATACCACCATAGGTGAATAACATTTTGATTTGTTTTATAAATTATAATATTAATTTACTAATAACTTAAAAAAAAAGAGCCTACTTTAAAGTGTCTGTTTTCAGACAGTGAGGAGCAAAAGTTTCTAGAAGTCTTCTTAATAATGTTTTTAAGAGGAGACACCAGGAGATGGAGAATTCTGCTTTAGTTATTTGCTAAGAGCGACCTACAAACTGATGAGGAATGTGGGAAATGACGGTAATTTTCCAGGAAGTAAGAGTATAGCTGGGGTTCCCAGTTGTGACAGGGGTCAGGGTCCCATGATAAAGTGTACTAAAAGGAATAAACTAGACTGAAGATGCAAAAACTGGCAATAGAGGCAAAGAAGGCACTTGCATCCCTGCCAGCTGCAAAGTTGCTCTAGGTAGGAAGAGAGAATGTGCTTTAAAGTCATGATAAAAGAAAGGATTACGGGGCTTACTTCAATCAGAAATATGAAATTTTTAGTTCATTTGATTAATTCATTCATTTAGTTGCCTTCACTTTAATCACATCTTCCACCTGAGCCACACATGACAAATCCAACTGATGAGAACCATTCCAACCCAAACAAACTAATAAAATAGTCCTTGTTCTTCTCACAGGCATGAAGGAAGGAGGAACAGAATCTGGGAGTGAATGGGGCTGCCTCTCTGCTAACCCAGAGGAATTCCACTGTACATACTGCTTGCTTGTAGTACGTTGTAGCAGCATCTAGATCAGCAAACAGGCCCGTTTAGCTGGCTTGTGACTATAGGCAAAAAGAAGTGACATAGTTTTCCTTAATACTTTAATAACTCTATCCCAAGATACTACAGATTTGTAAGCCAAGCTACAGTTTCAAATCTATTACTTTGTTAAGGTTTAATAGCAGATTCCTCTTTAATGCACTTTAGAGTTATTAGTATCACTTTTTCTTCCACATATTATTACCAGATAATAATTCCTGTAGAGGTATGCTATTAAACTATAGAAACCACACCCTTTATCCTACATGCACAAAAAGCTGCAGGGGAATTCAAAAGCGTAATTTAGGCCTGAAACACTGATTTTCAAGTGATAACCTCCTAAATCATTGTCCTTGGCCTTACTATATTCTCTAACAACAGTTCACATTCTTACGGATATAACTAAATTGGTAATAAAAATATAAATCACTTTTGCCCTTGACATTCTGTCACGATACGGCCTGTAAAGGACTAGATTAAGAAATATGCTATAGAACATTCCATACAAAAAGAGAAATAAAATTAATTATGGTTCCACTGCAGATGGTCACAAAAAGATGGTTGGGCTGGGTCTGCAACACATGGGACATTGGAAAGAATTTTTGAAATGGCCTGAAACAAGAGTTAGAATCCTTGAAGAAACCAGCTACTCTACAAGGACAATGAAAAAACAAAGCTAGTGTTTCTCTCCTTCATAGAAAGTGATTATAAATATAGGATAATGCCACCTTTAAATACTTGTTTTCAAGGTGCATAGTACTTTCTCTACTTTTCCCCCAACTAATCTTCATTAAGATCCTGACTATTGAATCATTATCAAATATCACTAACCTTTCTTCCAGAAACAGCTACAAATCATCGCCAATTAATTGCCACACCTTTGTCCCACGGCATGCTACTCCAGACTTAAAAAAAATTCAAATAGTTTTATTTTTGATTTGACAACCTTGTTCTTCCTTTTCTCATAATGAATTCACTGTTGAGCATCACCCATATCCTAAAGAGGTGCATATCTGTGAATTAGTCGAGAAAAAGATAAATAGGCACACAAATGTACACTGTTAAGTGGTATTTATATGATATATTAAACTATTTTCAAAGTCATGGCTTGAATTAAGACAAAGTTATTCCTGATACAAAAGAAAAATACCACCACTACCAAAGTGCAGACAGGCAGTATGCTGGCACAGGGAGCACAGCAACATTTACTTGCCTGAACACCTTGCTTTGCAGCCCAGACAATGCTGGGAACTTAGTCCTGTCGTTTGCCTTGAAGTCAACATTGGGTTTCACTCATACAAGCAGATTTCCATCTAACTGGATTTTAGAAAAAATAATTTTTAAAATACAGGACACCTCTTTCTCACCTGCATGTTCATGTGTGTGCCCTGGGTACTACTGCTGCATGAGGAGCTGAGCTTCTGGCAGCACCTCTGTACAGTACCGCTCACTTCTCTGTTTTCCAAGGGCTTTGATTGAAAACCAGTAGGACAGGAAGGACTGGGGTCAGCTGTGAGCAGAAGCATATAGTAAGGTATGACAGAGACTCCAGCAAAGGCCCTACAAAAGATACAGCTGTTTCCATTTCCTGTCAAGATAAGTAAACCCCTACAAAATATGCTCCCATAACCTCTTTAAAGGTCAGGGATTTGACACAATGCTATGGAGCCTATAGTTTTGCAACACATACAGAGGATATGCAAGTTACTCACTGTTCTATCTGTCACGGACAATTTGTTGGACAATGAATTGCAGGTCACTTTGGCAAAAGTTTGCCTCTTAGAGCAATTCCACAAGAGGAACATGGACTCAAAACCAGGAGACTGAAAACATAAGAATGTTGCCATCAAAAAGACAGTCTAGGAAAAATACTTCAGGATAATCACCCAAAAGTGACCACTTCTTTGTTCACTTCTGCAGTGAAAACCACACACAATTTCACAAGTAAGCAGTAGGAAAGGTTCAAGTAGTATTAAGAATGTAAATAAAAGGCATTGTTAAAAGTATTCTCTAAAGAGTTAAATAAGAAAGTAGATAGCAAAATGCAGACATGTCCTGGGAAAATATTATAAAAGTTAATTGAAGTTGCAGACTGATAGCTGCATATACCTGTATTCTCCATAGTAAGAAAAGATAGTATCTCTAAAACTTCTAGTGGCTGTGAAACTGGAATTAATGTTTTAAGCATTCACTGAAAACAGAGATAAACCTTTAGCTAACTATCCCTACGGACTTCTTTCACGTTAAAATGGTAGATATCAGCTTCCATCAATGCAGTAAATAGAAATAATCAACTGCTAAGCAACTAAAGTTAATAACATTAAATTAGTTCAACAAAGCCCTGTAAGTAAGGAAATTAAGTTTATGGTAACCTATTATATTGTGAATATGGAGAGAAATCTACTGAGAAGATTCAAGCTCTCTAAGTAAAAAAAAAAAGTTTTCTTAACACAAATCCTTGATTAATTTCTGCAAGTGAACTGCTTTTAATATACTTTGGAGAAGTTTGGCATGTTGAATAGATACTGAAAATGTCAAATTACCCAAGTGAAATCCTTTCAATAAATTTATCTATTCAATTAAACTGTTATCAAGCAGGTTTCTGATCAAGTGTGGAATTTTTAGTGGAAGAAAAATGTTCATCTACAAACAGCTGACTATTCTTACTGGGGAGATGAAAGGGCCAAGTTTTACCTAAGGACTTTGAATTTAGATCTCCCAACCCAAGGAAGTATCTGAGCAACTGTCTAGATTGCTGAGGGTGTATGTTTTAATCCAATAAACATTTGATTTTCCACAGAGTTGAACCTAAACATATCATTTGACCTCACTGGCTATACCTGTATGGCCACCACACTCTGAAAGAGGTACAGGGGAGTGCCTTCAGTCCCCATTCCTTTCCACCAGTCAAACTTGTGGACAAGACCACCTTTGATTGTGCTGTTTGCTTAAAGGGAAGACTCATTTTACCACATACTAATAAGTAACATTGTCATATTTGAAAAAGAATGAAGCTATCACCACAGAATAATTTTGTCTGTACAAACCTCCTGACCTCCAGTAAATAACTTCCTGCAAAAAAGAATTAGCAAAAGGATTTTTCCCTTGTGAAATTAAATGGAAAACTTTTATCATAAATGTTAAATAGTGACTTAGCATATAGAACTATTCACAATGTAGAAAGAAACACTACATTTAGTTTGTATAACAGTAAGAAGAAGTGTCATGGCATACTTGGACCGCAGCACATCATAATTTCCTCAGCCTGAAGATGGTCTCTTTAAATCTGTGGTAGCCAAGATCCATTTCCAAAATGGATTAAGAAATTACTATATAGAAAAGGAATGGAGGATGACTATTGTCATGGCTATTCTTCAGGAATGCATTCAGAAAATAGGTTTATATATCTTAGCTGCACGTACAGGAAATGCCTATTTTCTGGTTTGCTTCTCCTTATGCCAATGATGTTTTCAGTACCTGACACTCAAACATGCCTGAAATGATTTCTCAAGCACAAGAAGAAATGTAAAATCTCGTTGCCTTATTTGCTGGCAATAGCTGTATTCATTACTGTCTATCCAGACAGTGTAATAGTCTACTGTATAATGTTTTGTTAGGATAAAAGCTGTGAGAGACGAGCTGTTACTGAAATGTCCATCATTACAAAAATAACCATTCTTTTTATAGAAGCTAATAATTTACATGTATTGATCCATTAAAATGCATGTTAGAAAGTATTATATTGTCATGACAGAGACAATAAGGCATATTCCTCTTAAGAGAGTCCGAATTTTTCTTAACAAGCCATCTTTCTTATCTTTGTCCTGCAATTTCACACTTACACTTAAACAGATGGTCTATTAGACTAAGCTGTTTCCTCCACTGTTCTTTAGGAGCGTAAACACATAATGCACTGGGCTAGAAGTGATGTTTGCAAATGCTTTCTATACAGGAATAGAGAGCGTAAGCCTATCCCAATGCTAATAAACATACTAAATGTGTTTTTATTGGAATAGAAATAAAACACAAGTATGGTAGGTCCAAGATCTGAGCAGCTGGAAAAAAAAACCTAAACAAATCAAACACAGGAAATCTATTATTTGCTAAAAATAAAATAGGCATAATAAAATATCTCCAGATGCAGTTTTCCTGCAGTTTAATACCTTGTAAATATGAAAAAAACTAAAAGTAATTAGAGTAACTGTCATTCCTTCAAAGTTTTTTGACCAGGCTTTTGATCAGCATAACAGACCTTTTTGTAGCTTTTTTAAATTAACCATCTGTAATTACATGCCTGATGTTTAACTAGGCAATCTGTACGTCATTAGCTTAGGTACATGTAGGAAGCTGAGCCTATACCTGAGGATACCCATACATCTTCCACAGATAATGTATTTCCTAGGAACCACAGTGAAGTAGGACGTAAAATGGCTGAGGGGCCACCAAGTCATTAGCATACTTACTCATAGCACAGTAAAATAAGAAGCCCTTGACAGTGTTAAAAAAAAAAACAACAAACCAAAGCAATAAAAAATCTACTCCACTATAATTTATGAATTACCATAGTATGTAGGTATGTTCACTGTCATCTAACTTAAAAACACTTACAATATGAGTTTGATGGCCCTTAAACAATGTAAGACAGAACCACTTGGCACATCAATAGATAAATATATTTAGTCCAGTGAACTGTTTGATAACTTTCTATTATTCAAGCAAATTTATATCAAAATTCATGTAATAGACATCACCTGCTTTGGAAAGAGATGGCAAAGCAAGGTACTGAAAACGCAGCAAAAGCTGATTCTTAACCATGCAATGCAAGTTGAGGTAGGTCTTTTAGTGCCTATAAGCCTTGCCTACCACCCCAATGGGTTTACGAAAAAGTCCAGAAAGAAGTCTGTCTCCTGATCTGCCCTCTGTCAAAAGTCTCCTTATTTGCCTCTGGTATCAGTGTCACATGTAAGCTCTTGTGAATTCAGGAACTCCACTGACACGTTAGTTCTTTACTACATTTATAACTGTTTCAAAATGTACCTTCGTTTTGCATGAGTTTCTGATTCCACACTCCCTCATAAAAAAGAAGTTAGAAATAAAAATAAACTCTGTCATGAGACATGACAACACAGGAATTTAACTGTTGGCTAGGCAGTGGTAAGTTTTTTTTCACTGAATAGTGGTGAGCTATGAAAAGGGGATTGAATACAGACCCAGTCGATGTTTCTGGATTATACAGCAGCGAAACAGCAAGAAAGGTATTTTATTCTGAGAAAAAGAGTATAACAAATGGTTGGAGACAGCACAACCAATTGATTTGCCATGCTCATTTTGGAAATTAGTATTGCTGAACCACTGAGACTTGATCTGTCGGTTTCAGGCCTGTTATTTTCCAATTTTGCTAATACTTAAATTGCAAATATATTTGACAGGAACACTTTTTACTGAAGCCCACAAACAGGAGTTTTACAAAGGATTCAAGAAACTTCTTCTGTACAAATATATCCCTTATATGCTTTGAAGTACACTGCAATTACAGAAGCTTACACTCATCTGATTATTTTACTTTAAATTTATCCTTGTTGTTTTACTCTTGGACTGTAAAAGATGACTTTCTTTGTTGTGTATTGACTAATTTTTTCAGCCTCACCTTTAAAACACATTACGTTCCACTCAGACGCCTCCTGTTTCAGAAAGAGGAAGTAGGGGCGGGGAATTTGTGAGCAGTAAGCTTTCATTTGAGCTCTCAGCCTTAACGGAACAGCAGTGTAAACTGGGTGAGAGCGTAGAAGTTGACAGACATAGCACTGGGATTATCTTTTAAGTGTTTGCTGAATAATCTCTTATTCAGGCTCTCTGAAGTATTACCACATGGTGAAAAGGAGCCAAGGTAATGAAGACAAGTGTTGTAGCTAAATAAGGCTAGTTGTTGCTTTTCTTTTTGTTTCCATTCAACACCCAATAAACTGCATCTTCACAAAATATAACAGTTCAATCACTTTCTTATTAGCTGGGTTGGACTCACAAAATTGGTAAAGACTTTACAATACTTCTCTATTTTGGGTACTTCCATATGTCATTTTCATGCTTTAGTTAACAAGATTCGGTAAAAAAAATTCAAATTGTGGCAAGGAGATTCACTAATAATGTATCATTTACTAGCATTGTATTGTGACATTTATTCATTGATTTAAGAGAGCACATTTGAACTGAGATAGCCACCCCATAAATGTGGTTTGCCGTTTCTATGAAGAGTCTTCTAGCAACTTCTAAAGTAAGAACTTTGCAAATAAATGAGACATTTTAAACACAGGTAACAGAAGAGCTGGGAGGCAGGGGTTAATATCATCTTATTTATTGAAACTGAAACAGTGACCAAAAGATTAGGACAATTTTCCAAGACTTTTCTCTGGTAATTGTTGGATTTCTTCCTATCGGAAATAAGTCTAATTAACATAAATTCATGCTGAAGAAGAATTTAGCAGTGGATGTATGATTTTTTTCAGTTGTGGGAGGATGAATAGGCTATCTTGACACATGTAGAAAGAAAATAATCTGTTTAATGGCATCCAGAGAAGTACACGTTTTCTTAACTGATACTCAAAAGACACTCTATGCAACTTTGGTGATACCAGAAATACATATATATGTGTATTTGTTTATCCTACCCTATGCAACTTTGGTGATACCAGAAATACATATATATGTGTATTTGTTTATCCTACCCTGTGTCTCAAAATTCTCTTCCATACATAACATTTAAGCATTCTGCTGCAAAATTTATGCCAGCCTTCAGAAATTATAAGAAATACCAGACTAAAATTATGTAAGAACATATAACATTAGAGAGGTAATTTAAGCAGCCAGGCTGCTCACATTTCTTTAATCTCTAAATGAAAATCCGGAGCTGGTGAAGACTTGGGGTGTCAAAAACAATGTGCATGTAAAAATCTCTCTTATTTTCTGGTTTGGTGGCCAATGTAAAAGTCCTTGTTAGTCACAGATTGAATGATTTCAGTTTTCTATGCTGATGAGGAAGTATAGGTCACAAAGTTGAATGACTTGGCACCTGCAGTCTGACAGATTGGAATCAAAATAGCAGCTGCTACAGGATTTGGACACCACTCAATTGGTGAGATGTTTCTTAGGATTGCTTTCTGTGGTATTTTTTTCTTTTGTATCTTTAGTGTTTGAGTCCAACATAAACACCCCCATAACTTACATGATCACCTATGCTTTCCTGATAAAAACAGCTTTACGAAGGGTCAGTGGTATTTGTGGATGAATACAGAGGCACAAAACCTAATTTATTCTTTCAAGCATGATAGTAGTTTGACATCTTAACAGGCCAAATACACCGAAAGAGTATAAAATAGTATTGAGTTTCTTGTGTTTTGCTTATATAACCCACCTAGGTACTGGGTTTTGAAGATTATTAGGAACCACCGTGAAATATTTTCCTGCTTATTCCAAAGGTGTAGGCTGAGCAGTATAGTCCAACAAAATCTACTTGCTTACAGTGTGAAAAGTCCCGGTTTCTGTCATCTTTTTCAACTTATCCAGATTCATGAGTTTAATTATTAGAGTGTTTGGGTGGGGAGGTTAGGGGGTTTTTTTAAGACTTTTTTTCTGTTCTCAGAAAATGCCAATCTGATATGGAGACATTGAAATGTATGAAAGGACCACTTTTGCTTTCTGCCAGGGTTGTCCTACAAAATGTCAACAATTAATTTATCTAAAGTCCTGTCCTCAGCAATTCTATCATACTGTGGCAACGTCAAAGCTAAACCTCAAGTTTTCTTAATTTTTTGGAAAAAACCATACATTTTTTAATCAAAATATTTTAGGTCTTTTTTGTTTGCAATTTCATTATTACAGAAGAGAGATTTTTACCAAATCAAAGCATATTTTTTTCATTTTTCATTGGCAGAGTCTGATGAAATAACCAAATAATCAATCAGAAATTGCTCAGCCTTGTCTGGGTCAGTTATCACAGAGCTTCTCAGAATCAAAACATCTCATCCCACTCTCTATGTGGGGCTGGACCACATGATACACAGTGCACAAAATTGCAGTTTCTAAAATGTGTCTATTTCAGTTCTGTTTCCCAGTAAAAGATCAAAATCAAATACTGGAATTCCCCATAAGACTGATGTTCAGAATGAAGAGCAGTACATAAATATTTTAAATTACCTCCACTGGACAGTCCATTTTGAAAGCACCAGTCCCTTGAAGGGATGTTAACTAAGGAGCTGAATATGAAGCATCTAGTCTTTCTGTTGTAACTAATTTAAGCTGCCTAGCTTTATTGCCTGGTGGCCCACCACAGGTTTCTGACATCTAGAATTTAGCACTCTATATTGTAAAGTTGATATCAAAACACAAGCTGACTTTGAACCTCTGACTTTCAAAGAAAGCATAAATTTCCACATTTCTCACAGCAGCATCTAATTTTCAGACCTGTCATGCCAACAGCATCTCTGAGGTTCCCCCTATGCTACACGATGATGTTAATGAACAAGATACTGCCTCTGCTGATGACACTGGAAAAGGCTGGCGGACTCTTCAAAGCCACTCACCTAGTTCAATTCCCACAACCACAAGAAGAATCTGAAGTTACCTCAATCCCTTGAGAAACCCAAGGAACATCATCAGTCATATGAGGAGGTAAGGAGTTTCAAAAAATAGGAAACAATCACTAGGAAGA
>KZ505739.1:1091342-1109073 GCA_002844005.1 Limosa lapponica baueri
GCTTTGGCCAGTTGGGGTCAGCCATCCTGGCTGTGCCTCCTCCCCACTTCTTGTGGACTCCAAGCCTACTTGCTGGTGGGGTGGTATGAGAAAGGCCTTGACTCTGTATAAGCACTGCTCAGCAATAAATAAACTCTCCCTGTATTTTCAACACTGTTTCCAGCACAAATCCAAAACATAGACTGTTACCAGCTACTGTGAAGAAAACTAATTCTATCCCAGCCAAAACCAGCACACCTTCCTACAAATGCCTCACCTCAGCTATTCTAGGGTAATCCTAATCCTAATTCCACAAGTATCCTGTGATAAACTGTTCTGTTCCTTAAAATGTATTAATCTAACTTGCTTTCACTTTCTTGTGACTTTGGTTGAAAACTTAACTTCAGAAGTATTGCATGTAAAGCTTCCATTATCTTCAACAGGGCTATGACTCCAGAAACTGTGCCTTTCTCCTTACCTCATAATTATAAATCTTGAACTAGGAAAACATGAATTTAGAAGGGACAAGAAACCTACTCCCTGCCCTCACAGGATGCAGAAAAATAACACTGTCAAATCCTATCAGAGGTTAATCTTAAGTGGGGTCAGAAGACACAATGGCAAAATCTGCCTAGAAGGAATGGACTGCCATTCACAAGAGTTCTCACACACTTGAAAAAAAAATCTCATTAATATAAATACAATACATGTAACACTTAGAATAAAAGACTGCAAAATAGAAAAATAGCAACAGACAAAGAAAATTCACTAAAGATATTGATTCAACTTAGTCTGATTACATTCATAAACCTGAGATGAAATTAGTGCTCTGAGTAGTCAGGGTAGTTCATATTCTCTGTGTGTGGTAGCTGATGCATTATTTATTTTTTTTAATAAATGTAGATCTAGACAATAATCTTATTCAAGATGAAAAGCATTTTTTTAGAAATACCTGACAAACTTAATATTCTATTGATCCAACATTGTCATAATTCCTGCTATTTTAGTACTCCATTATTTGTGCCCTTTCCATGCACCTTTAGGCTACTTAAATTGCAACAGCTTTTCTCCCCCAAGAAATGATTAATTCCACTACAAGTTCTCCAGAAGAACTGAAATGTTTTAGAATCAGATATTCGGTACTCTAAATTTGGAAACTGAATCCTATACATCAAGATGAAATCTTAAGACATGCCCACAATTAATAATTTTTGGACACACAAAAAAAGATGATTTTACTATAACCACCAGCACTGTGTTTTCCACCCTCTGCTTCCATGATTCATCTCTCTCTTCCTCTTCAACATATGTTTATATTTTATGGTGCTACATGAAGGATATGTTCCATTTCCCATTAGAATTAAAAAAAAAAAAAAGGATTTAACAGTTATGTGAGCTGGTCTGAGAAGCTAAATAGTGTCTGGTATTAATGTACTGGCACCTTCATCTGTCTATAAACATACCACACATGGATAAATATTTTCTGCATCGATGTATTAAAGCTGCCCCCTGGAAGCAACAAACCTGCCAGCTTAGTATTCATTTGCAATATGCTCTTCTGAAACCTTCCCACTGCAGCATTTTATTAGTATTATTGTGACAACGATTGCCTAAGAATTTTTCTTTTCAAATCCCCAGAAGTCTATTCTAAACACAAAATTGAATGCACAGTGAAACTTTGGTGCAAGGATATAAATGAAAGGAGATGTGCAGACAGGGTAGGAACTTTTTTCTTCTAACTACCAAGAGTTATTATTTGCTAAGAGTGGATTCAGTTTAGAAAATGAGGGAAGAAAAAAGCCAAGACTTAGGGGAGCTATTTACCATGTATTCCCTAAGGATAAACTGGATAGTCCAAACAAGTGGCATAGCCTATTGGCAGGACCCAAGCAACCGGTACCTGAGCTCTGTGATGAGGCCAGACCTCAGGGGACAGAGAAAAACTGAGTTCTGGCTCTCCCAATGGCAGGTCAAGTCTGTAGCCCATGGGGTAAGAGACCTATAGTAGCACTATAGATTTTAAAATATACCCACTGAAAATTTCCTCATTGAGTCTAAGTCTTTAGGGCTTTTTTTAACATAAAACCAAAGATCAATCTTTGAGTGACACATTGCCTGGCTTTACCATTGCAGAGCTGCATTTTTCAGGCAGGATCACAGTCCAAACAGCGGTAATAGCAGTGAAACACTGTGGGTATGAGCAAAGGTGTCAGAACCTCTCATGGCAGAAATTTCATGCCAAGTAAGGTCCTATCATTCTTAAGGAACACCAAGCGTATTTCTGTAAAACAATATTTGACCATTTACAATATTTCCCACATAAAACTCCATGGTGTGGTTCTAGTGTAGTCCTTCTGGCTGATGCATTGTACTCCCATCGTTCAGACCCTCTCATGCAATCCAAGATGTATAAGCTATTCTGTATAGCTTCTGTCAGTAACTACTTATGGCTTCCTGAGAAGGTTTTGGTATAGGTATAAATTCAGTGAAAGGTATAATTTAGCAAGCAGCAGATTAGACAATTAGACTAGAGATCTTTTGTGAAAGAAGTGGCTGGCAGTACACCCGCAGCGAAGGCTGACTTTGTAATTTAGCAAACCGATTTTATAAGTGGCAGATACAACAATTAACGGAAAAATCTTTTGTGAGCAAAATGACTCATCAAATATGCACAGAGAAGGTAGATTTGCATAAAAATGATGTGTAGATTTCCACTGAAAAGCAATCTATTTTTTCCTGCCTTTTTTCCCCTCTTTCTATTAGTAGGGTTCGTGGTAGGAGAGCAATGGGAAACAGAGCACTTAGTAAAGGAATAAATTCCAAATGGCGACTATGGATGAATTTGAAGCATCAGCCTAAAAAACTCTTGCATTAGAACTCAATCATTCTGTGCCTCATCTATCCAAAACCTGTTTTTCTTTAATCAAGCTTTCTTGTTTTATGATTTCTATGCTTTATTGCTTTATTTTAACATTATGTCTGCAGCCAAATGTTGACTGAAACAGTACTCTCTAAAATTATTTCAAAGGACGTGACAGGCTGCAATTTCTGTTACTCTGTGTGGAGGACGGGGAAGTCTGTCACCAGATTTACTCTCAGTCCTTGATCTCAGGTAACTGCTTAACACAGCATTGCAAGTGCACGCGGAGCTATAAAATGTTGACAAAAAAACATGTTGTCATGGTTTTGGCTGGGATAGAGTTAACTGTCTTACTAGCAGCTCATATAGTGGTATGTCTTGGATTTAGGATGAGAATACTGTTGATAAAACAGTAAGGCTTTTAGTTGTTGCCAAGGGGTCAAGGCCTTTTCTGCTCTTCACACCGCCCCACCAGCAAACAGACTGGGAGTGAACAAAAAGTTGGGAGAGGACACAGCCAGGACAGCTGACCCCAAATGACCAAAGGGATATTTCATACCATGTGATGTCATGCTCAGCATATAAAGCTGAAGCAAGAAGGAAGGAAGGGGGAGATGTTCAGAGCTACGGCATTTTGTCTTCCCAATAACCGTTACCCATGTTGGAGCCCTGCTTTCCTGGAGATGGCTGAAAACCTGCCTGCCAATGAGAAGTAGTGAATGAATTCCTTATTTTGCTTTGCTTGCGTGCACAGCTTTTGCTTTACTTATTAAACTGTTTTTACCTCAAGCCACAAGTTTTCTCATTTATACTCTCTCCACCATCCTGTCATGGGGGGCGTGAGCAAGCAGCTGTGTGTTGCTTAGTTGCCAGCTGGGACTAAACCACCACACAGGTTTACTCCCTGAGAACTCAGGACCATGGCTAATCATTTGAAAAGTCTATTTGCCCCTTCAAGTACAATAAAAGCTGAAGGAGATGGAGATCATTCCCTATGACAACTCAAAGCTGTGAGCATCTCCCCTCAGTAGTTCCCTCCAATCACTATGAAGTCTCTGGGGAAGAAGAATAAATTTGGTTTTCCTGAAGAAGATAACAGGATGCCAGCTCTGTATTTACCTTGCTGGTGTGCAACAAAGGTCTCAGTGCTGGTCTAGAAAGGACTGCTCAGCAGTGACCTAACTTACAGCAGCACATTGAGTATTTTCAGAGGGTCTGAACTGTTTAGATAAATGGGCTGTTCAAGTTATATATTACCTTAAATTTGAGAAAAACAGGGATCTGGACACAGATTTTGCAAAAAGCCTCCTCCTTGAGCTGTTACGATGAAGAATTGGTGAGAAACGGTGTATTTACAGACACAAGAGTTCTACTCTTATTTTTCAGTCATTGCTGAAAGGGTTGTTCACATGAATGGCTCTTTGGGTGACACCCCAGCTTTTAATCTGGTATACTTGAACCTGTTACATTATTCTGCCTGAATTGCGTGAAACTGAGTTACAAAGGAAATCAAAGATATTAGTATATCTTTTTTTCCATCCAAAAAAGAATCAAATTACATATCGGGTTCTGATGGGACAGGCAAAAGACAGCTTGGCTTTTCCATTGCTCTTGCTTTTTAACTTTTTTTGTTTATATCTTTTATGAGGAGTATCTTTATACATCATAAG
This sequence comes from Limosa lapponica baueri, assembly GCA_002844005.1. Lineage (NCBI taxonomy): Eukaryota > Metazoa > Chordata > Aves > Charadriiformes > Scolopacidae > Limosa > Limosa lapponica. The sequence goes on from KZ505739.1 coordinate 1,095,852, forward strand.
GCTCAGACTTTGTTATTTACATACATTCTGCAGTTAACAAGGCTATTTTAGCATTTTTCTCCACTTAAGAGCTTAACAAAGTACCATCTGAAATTTTTTCAAGATATTTTACACCTCTTCAAGAGAATGAATCCTGCATTTCTAAACTCAATAATTAATTTATAAATTAGAATAGTGCCTTTTCAAAACACAGAAACAGAAAATAAATAAGTATAATCAGAGCAAATCTACATATTCAGGAGAGAGAAAACAGTAAGATTATGGGTCTGACTTTCTTTGAAGAAAAAAATATTTTATTCTTTAAAAAAATGTAAAGTATTTATTAAAATTTTAGTCAGTATTTGACTGGAGCATTCACTAGAAAGATAGGAATTAAAAAGTTTAATATTTCTAATTAGTTAAAGTAAAATTCTCTAGTAAAATTAAGTTGCACTTATTTCCTAGCATCTTCAATTTGATTCCAGTAAGACTGTGTTTTATTATTGCAGTTCCCAGTATTTAAGATCCTTTAGGACAGTCTCACAAATACTTAAAGAAGCTTTTAGAGATATACTAGAAACATTCTGCTCCAGCTCAATCTTTTACATTTGGTAACTCCTGTTTTATTATGCATGAAAAATACTTCTGCAAACTGTAACAGCATAACAACTTAGCTGTGATCCCCCTTACGTTACAGCAACCTGTAAAAGAGGAGCTACAGCAAAATAGTGGAAGCTGCATCCCTGTCTCCCCTCTTTGCTTCAATGATTCATACAGTTCTTTTTGTGTGAATAACTGACAGCTAGCCCTGCAGCATATACTGCTAAAGGCAATTCATTCTAAGCTGTACAAAAGATATGTCCAACTTAACTGTCAAATACTTGTACACAGTATGTACTTTTCCCCTAGAAACAGTTTTAATTATTTCCCCTCAAGAAGCTATAATTTTTTTACTCATCACTTTGTTTCAATACAATTTTTTATCCCATCGATTGGTTAAACAAAAGATCTTTTAACAAATGATATTTCAAAATGTCAGTAAGGAGGAGGCTTCTGTAAGGTGTAATAGCTCAGCACTTCTCACAGGATTAGTAATATGGTCATTGTCTTCAGAAGCAGATAGTCTATCTAGGTTTAAAAACACACTCATGACTTCACACAGTTCTCTCCTAAACAGGTCAATCCTCCACAAAGCCACTTCTTCGTATGACACAAAACCAAAAATCAGAAAACCTGGTTTGACACAAACCCAATATGACTTTACTTCCTGGACACAATATTTATTCCCATTTGATTTTTACCTTCACTGTTGGAAGAGCCGATGTACCTCTAGCAGTACTATTTCCATCTTCCAGCAAAAACACATGAAAACAACACATCCTTACAAAGGCTGACGAAGAGAGGTAGCTACCAACCTAGTGAGGGACTGCTTTTACAATTAACTGTTCTATTTTAATCAGGAGCATCTGAGTGCATCCTTTCCATAGTCGTTCTGGCAACAGCAATAAGAAATTTCACCTGGGAATATAATTCAGGGTATTCTCAAGAAAGACTATGAATACCAGAATTTTAGCAAATTATAAAGCACATGTAGATTTGGCAGTTTAAGCAAGACAACTGGGTTTTCTGAGTTCTCATATATACAGACAAACCTTAGCTGGTAAAGCAAAGGCAGCATTTGTTTTCTTGCTTTTAGTTTAAAAGTCTGTAAGCAGAACTAATGTAACAGCTGTTTTAATAGGTAAGTAGGAATTATAAATGTCTGCCACATTTTCACCTATGATTATTTTGACTACATGTAAACGAAGAGCTGAAAGATGCCTCACTAAGCATGAGGACTGCAATTCCAGCAATCTCCAGTTTGGGTTGTCTCCAGTAAGAAAGGGACACGGTTTTCATTTCAGTGATGATGAGTTACCTGACTGGTGCATAACCAGGAGACAAATTCTTCAACAAAGTCCTGCCTCCTGTTGGAAGATAACTCTTTTGTAAGGGATTTCAGCTTCTATGCCTCCATAATCATGTGTTCCTAACTCTCAGTTTGTGTAAGTTTTTCCCTTTATTCAGGAGTGGAGGACCCCTCCTTTTAACCTCCATTTGAATTTCATACCTAGGAATATCTCTGAATTGAAATGCTGTGGTTTTCTACTCATTCTTTTCAGATCATGAGAACAGGCTCCTGCAACTAGCTCTTTATTCAGCCACTGGTGGTCTTCTCTCCACAGTACTTCTTAAGCCCAATTTCAAAGCAGCTGTGACAGATGGACACATCGCAAAATTGAAAATATTACTACATCTTTGAGTGTTTCTGAAAACTGGCAGCTGGATAGAGCAAAAAACATTCACAGTGAGGGAAAGAAAGTCTGCAATGAACTTGGTTGCCCCCTATTCAGCATAGCCCCTGCCAGCTGCCTGGCAGCTCCCACCACCTGCACACCCCAGAGTAGTCTCTGAGCCCATGCATGCATATCTGGCTCCCCCCCTCCCTGGAGCTGAATGGAAGGGAAGCCAAGGAGATCACAGCTTGGGACGGAAAGAGGAGAGGGTGAAGGTAGAGTACTGGTGGTATGCCAAGATGTTTTTCGTCATCTCTAAATACTTAGAGTGCTTTAAGATTTATTTCTAAGAGTAACATGAAAAAAGCATATTTTGCTGTCAGTGAGACCAACCAGACCTACTGGTGTTTTCAGCTTTTATGAATCATCTGGATTCTGAAGGTATACTCCCTTGATGCACAGCAACTTAGGTATTTTAAGAGAAGAACAATGAGTTTCTCCTAAAATTTTGCTTCAGTTTAACCTTTGTGCTATAGATATTGTATGTAACACATAGAGCAATAAAACATGAATTGTAAATACAATGTATGTTGCTGTTATTTTTAATATATTTCCACATAGGGTTCATTCCAATATTCTAAGAGTTCAAAGAGAAGGTTGCCCACTTGCACAACTGGCATTAATCAGCCATTTCACTATGTTCACTATATTCATATTCAATTAATAAATAAATAATCCAAATATCTATTACTATTTGTTATATCTTTTATAAGCCTTCTTCATAAATCAATAAAATCACTCATTTTTTTTTAAAGTTATGTGTGGGATATGAAGCTAAGTTTGGGAATGTGGATTTACTTCTATAAGAACCTGTTGTTTGTCTCCATTGCAAGATGACAAATATATTTGACGTCAGTGAGATTCTATGTCTGAAAGTGTCTCCAGAAGGAAGGGCTTAAAAGGTAAAAGCCTGCAGGTGCCATTTTCACATATATTTGTAGCAGTTTGTACAGGAACACAATATAGACATGAATGCCCATGTCCCAACTTTAAATTAGTGACTTTGAAATGGAACTTCCTTAATGGCTTCTCTTATTTCTTTCATTTAAAAACACGTCAGCTATTAACAAATAATATGCTCATTATGGTTTTCATCATCCTGGACTCTTTCCCAGGAAGTAGTAATATACTCAGTGGTAATAATCCTTGACAAGTTTGACTTGTGTTAATGTACTCCAGTAAGAGTGTAGGTGATACATTCCCTGAGGTACCTTGCTGACATAACACACCAGTGTTCACGTTGCAGGTTGCCCATCCATAACAGTGGACGTTTCTAAGTTATTTTGAAAATGGAAGGCCATATCCAACCAAGCATTGTTAACTAAAATTTAGTAAAATTATCACATCTATAAAGAATGGTGTGAAAGGCTATAAGAAAAATGCATACTTTTATGCTCACGAATCCAAAAGAAATTACATTTTCTGCAATCACCAGCTCATGTATAATATGCTTTGAAATTGAATCACATTATCACTTCAGACAGTAGAGGAAGTATCATAAAATAATAGCTATCTCATGAATTGCTTTTTTTCTAAGGACTTTCTAAAGCAAATACTAAGGTTTAATAGCATATTGTTTCAAATGGACTGCATTAGAAAAGGGGAGTATGTGTGAAAACATTTGACCAAACACATTGCATGTACAAAATGGCTTCAATGAAATTATTGAGAGATGCATGGTACTACTCCTTCTGTCTTGCAAAAAAAACTGTGAGACTTTATCTGTTCTGAATGGGTAAATTTCCAGAATCTGATTAAATAAGTTAATTTCAACAACTGAATAACGTCATTTTCCTTATTTTGATTTAATCTCTCTCTCCATTACATTTTTTCTATATAAATTCTCCATTTCATCAATGCCTAGACATTCAAAGGTATTTTGAAACAGGAGTAACCAAATCTGGTGATGTTTCTGAAATCACTTATTTCTGAAGTGGACCAAATGGAAAACACTTGCATAATTCTCCAACAGGAGTTTGTCTGCAGAAATTATCTTTGCTTCAGTTTCTATTATATGTAAACTTTAATAAATATAGGCTTTAGATGCTTAAAACTACAGTTCTGGTGTATATTTCAGACAGTTTATATGTGGATACAATTCACACATTTCCATGTATTGATCTAAAATGTAGTACATTAACATGGAACTCTAATATTATACTTTCAGTTCTATCTCAGTTAAAAGCATGTTAGCTAATATTAGGGAACACCCTAATTTGTTCATTTCAACTATCTTGAATCTATCCCATTAAGTAGCAATATATTCAGTTCTATAATACACAAACTGTGAGATTTTTAAAATGTGGAATCCAGTGATATAAAAAGTTCTATAAAGTTCATCTAAGGTGTATTAAATGTACACCCAGAAGGGTTTTGGTTCTTTTCCCTCTCCAATTGTGTTTGAGAAAGCTTCTTATTTAGGCCAGAAAATAGAGGGAAAAATCCCTTATTCCCTCTTTCCATGTAAACAGCACTATACACTCTATAAAGATTGTTACAAGCGCAGAGAGATCTGTGGGAGATCCCTTTTTATATAGTAGTGCCTGATTAAGTTATCAAAGAAATAAAAGTTACATCATCCTGACCATCGCTAACACTAAAAGTCATATAAGGTCAACTGCTGGAAGTCTGAAATAACAGCAGCAATGAAATAACCCCAAACAAAGTCAAATTTAATTTTGATATGCTAGAAGGCCTGTGAGTCAATGAATGGAAAGCATTTCAATATTCAATTTGTGATAACAGAGGTTTTACTGCAGAGTAGATGAATAGTATTTAAGAAAGCAATGCAAAACACAGTAAGAGAAATTACCAGAAACCTTCAACAAACAAGCAATGGAACAAATTAATTTCAAAAAGACTGTAAAGAAGCCAAAGAAAGAAAAAAGAAAACAAAAAAAACCCCACTAGAAAAACAGAAGACAAAAATATTACACAATGCACTCATGAAATCACTGGACAGACAAAACTTTTGGAAGGAGGGGCTCCAGTAGCCACCAGAGTTGCCAAGTATACATGATATAAAAATGTGACAGTGTATGATAAAGATGGAATCCAGTATGCTTAGCTTAATACATATATTTAAGAAATCAAGTAAAGTGAAATTCTTCAAGCATTTCATGTTGTGTAATACTCAAAGAAGGCAGATTTAGGTTGCAAAACCTTCAATTTATCCAAATGTTGGATCCTGACCAGGCCAGATTTTAAGACAAGCATGAATAGGAGCATTGGACCAGCATCACCATGCTACAACGGGTAATTAATAGTTATGTTGCCGTAACGAAAAACACAACAACAGAGACATGGAAGTCGCTAAAACAGTCAATATGTTGTCTAAAACTGTGTAAAAGGAGATAGGGGGGAAAAAGATAAGACACATGTCAAATTAATAGGAAGAGTCTTAACAACATTACGTTATATAGTAGTCTCAGTAATTACAGAAATAGAAGTTTATCATCAGTACGAGGAAAACAAAAAGGATGAAAAACATTTGCCAGCTGAAGACAACCAGTTCTCAGCAAAAAGTTAGAGGCCAAATTAGTATAAAGCATAGACACCACTCCAAGAGGAGTACATATTCCAACAGGTAGTAGTAACAAATAAGAACGGTCTTAAAAATATTTCAAAATCTCTTTCACAAAATTGATTCAGTTTGAAGAGAAATATTGTTGGGGGCAAAAGATGAAAAACTCTGTATTCACATTCTACATGCTGTGAGTATTGGTAGAAAATTAAGCAACGGGTTTTGCACTGAACTTTGCCTTCAACAAAGGGAAACCAAATGGTTGCCACTCATACCTCATTTTTGAACTGGACACCAGATGTGTTTGGAGTATCACAGAAGTTTGATTGATAGTGAAAAAAAAAAAACAACAAAAAAACCCAGATGAAATGAAACCAGGTATGTTCTTTTAGGTTGAATTAAAAAACCTCTGTTCTTTGCAGGATGGCCGATGACATGATTTTCATATAAAAAAACAAGGAAGGGAGACAGAAGAACGTGATGAAGTGTCTGGAAGTGAAACCATGGTAAAGATGGGGAAGACCACAAACAGCTGACAGAAAGGCATACAATGTTACACAAACATGACGCAAGTTCCTCCAAGCCAGAGGCTCCTCACTACTAGACTGGGGCATCCAAAACTGAGGCCTGATTAGCTTGGGCAGAAAGAGAGCTGTTTATAGGAAGGCAGAAGAGTGCTCTGACGCTTGCTATGCCCACAGAGGTGGGAACTGAAAAACCAAACCACTATCATTACATCTTCTGTTGCACCTCTAGGAAGGAAATAGCCATAAGCCTCAAAGCCACTTCAGGCTATTTGATTTTGTATATGTGAAGTCCTCATCACCACAGGGTCCTGGTTCCAAAGTAGAGCTTTTATGTACCATAGTATGACACACGTTGAGTTCTGTGTTACATCCTTCATGTAAAATATCCATAGCTAGTAGAGTCAGCAGACACAGAGTCTTGTCAATTAGATGTGCACAGTCTGCAATCAATGTGCTGGCTGACACAGAGCTTCATAACAAAGACTTAGGTTGAAAAACATTAGAACATTCCCCAGGGATGCAAAAACTAATTGACAAGCCTGGAGTTCAGTGTTACTGAGAATTGCCTTTTACTCTGCAAGTTATTTGTCCATGCATGCAGTGTTTAAAAAAAATAACAAAGGTGCACAGGTGTCAATGCATTTCAATCAATTTAAGTGTGAAAAATTGACTGCTGATATCCAGTGATGCAACTGGCAGGTTTCGAACGTGTGTGAGGTAGGGGGAGGTTAACGCTCACTGAATAATTCACTATGCCTATAAACTAGAATAATAGGAAGTGAGAAGAGGTGTTTGTATTATCGCAATGATTTTTTTCATTGCATGTGGTGAGCTGACAAGCCACTTACCTTTCATATCTCCTATCTGATTACAGCCCACTAATGGTGATACCAGAAAGTGTAACATGGAGCTGGATTCCTACAGAAGAGACATAGCAAATTTTTTTTTGAGAGGAACTGTTCTCAGAATACATTTACAGGCTATAATGGCCAATTACCTGGGTGGAAAAATGCCAGCCTGTAAGCCCCTGCCACCAGGCATCACAGCCTCAGGCCACTGGAACTGTCACCACTGAGCTCCTCCAAAAAACATAATCTAGATTTCTGGTATGTGAGCTCATCTCTCACCTACTCTGCTGGGGCACCAGAGCACATACCAGTAGAGTCTCTGGCAACTTCACAGCACAAGGAAGAGTGACCAACTTCCTGGGGACAGCCCCCTCCCTTGGCCAATCAAACCACTAAAAAACTAAGCTAATAATACAAATATTAACAATGCGGTATGTGGGAACAGCACAATATGTCCTCTATTTTTAAGAGCACACATTCAAGTCTATATTATTATGACTTCATTACCCAAGATAACTAGCTGAAATAATATCCCTACCGCATTATACATTTATACAGAAAATAAACAGACCATAAGTCCATAAATGCCAGTTGTGTAAAGGCATATTATCAAATTTTAAATGCTTAACTATCTGAATGCCTGCTTATATAAATCATCGATTGGCACGTACACAGCATTTAATGATTTAGGCCTTGGTCACTTTTAAAATAGATAACTAGAATCTAACTTTGCTTGGATGCATGAAAATATTACCATATTACCTCATTTATTTCTAATCTCCTCACATACAGTATAAAACTAAAATAAATATAAAATAAATCTATACACAAAACTGGAGATTCTTTTAAATAGATTCATTTATATGCGTTGTGTCGGTTTAAAGGAAGTCATGAACTTGGAGGTACATATAGCTGACAGAAATTTATTCCCTCTGTTTTTAAATACTTACCTCTTCAGAACTATGAAGAACGTATTTGAAACAAGCAAATTACTGGTTTCAAGATTAGTATTCATTGTGGTCTGCAGATGAACAAAAGATGTATGAGACAGCAGATAAGATTCTCCTGTTTATACATGCATCCCCTAAATGTGAACAACTCTAGCTCAGTAATTTTCTAGTTTTTATTTCAGGCGGCAGAGCAGCTGTGACTTCATTGCTTTAGTTTAATTTTAATTGAATGTGCAGTTTGGAATATGTTAAAATGATCCACATGACATATTTTAAAATGTCTTGCATATGAGACTGCTGAAAATCCATCAGACTTTAAAGTAAGAAGATAGTGTACTGTGTAAATGGATGACATTACTGATCACAGTCCCCCTCTTCTCTGCACCCCAATCCCAAACTACATTTATCAAAGTGCATGGGTCTATGTTGAAACAGAAGTGCAATGGGTTACATTTGCTGCAGTATGTCACCTATAATTTTTTACTGTGAAAAATAAGACTTTGAAATATAGCTGTTCAGGACATCAATTTCTACTCCTAAGAGTTTCCCTTGGAGGGAAGAAAAATTAATTTATAAAAAAAGTTTTATAACAAAACCAAAACCCCACGTATTTTTTTTTGTTAACCATAAGCATGCTTTCAGTAAAAAATATTTTGAAAACATTAAAAAGAATTATTTTAATATTTTATTATAAAACATTTTTTTTTTTAAAGTACTGCAGTTTGTTTCTTTTTTTTTTTAAGATATGAAACCTGAAAGGTAATGATCAACTGATTTGAATGACATACTGTATTTAAAATAATTCAATTTTTAACTGTTCTATCCACCAGTGAATTAAAATATTCTCTGACTTCATTCCTTATACATGAATCCCTGGAGTATAATTATTACTGTGTACCTGTGTTTACCTAAATACAAATCAACAAGACAATTTTTATTCTGGTAAAATTCTTTTGCAACTTTGTCAATTCTTTGGTTCTTAGCCAGTTCTTTTGGTTACCAACCAAAAGCATGTAAGCTTATGCTAAACAATTCCCCCAAACCCTAGAAGATTATTTTCTACTGTCATGTTGTCATTTACAATTTTTATTTCAATTGTAAAACTTCCAGATGGAAGTTATACAAATAAAAAATAATATACCGCTCTTGCATTTCACAGTCATACCTTTCAATGTGTCCATTTCCTGCTAAAGGGAAATTTGTGACATGCATGCAGGAATTTTCTACTATATTTTCTTTTAAAAATGTGCAGGATATTCTTTTCACCAGCAAAGTAGGCAAGCTAAATTAAAATGTATTAAAATATAAAAAAAAAATCCTTCCTAGAAGTAAATTAAGAATGTTTGCAGAACATCATCTCAGTTTCCTTTGCTTATTCTTACACAAAGATTTATGTAATTTTATTCCTGCCCAGCAGAAGACAAATATTTATATTGGGCTCTTAAGTATCATAGAGTATCATCTCTGATGTTTCATTTAGATGAATGCAATTGCATAAACCTAAGGCTTCAATTAAATGGATTTATCATCACTTCCACCATTCCAAGCCACTGCGATGCTGAGCCACCAAAACCCGAGCGCACAGGCAGGCATTTTGCTGAGTGCTATCCTGGCATTTGCAACCACACAAGACATAGCCAGGCTTGAAAAATGTTTTTTGTATGCTGGGTAACACATTTTAACTAAATGTTTAAGGCATCTGACAGCATCTATCATGTTTAAAAAGTTAGCAGGTGATAGTCAGCCGTAGTACTTCTCAGGTTTACCCACTTCTTCAGTCTCTACACGGACTAATGCTTTTGTTACTGAATACATGTGTTAATGCCACTTCTCTTTTTTTTTTCTTTTTTTCAAGCAGAAAGCTCACAGACCTTTTCTATTGACTAGAACTCTTCTTTTCCTTTCAATAAGGTACAACATTTGTTAGCTTATGCAAATACAACATGATTAAATTCCTAATGAAGTATGCCTGTGTACATATACTTTCTTCCATTTTCTTCCACTCCAGTTTTCTATTTTGATGACTATATATTTCTTTCACAGTGCACAATCTAATTTCTGAAGAACATTAAATAATAACTCATTGTTGACACTAAATTACTAAATTACTAAAATGTATTGATATGATATTTATACAATTCTTTATTCTTCTAAGAAATACATCTGTTTAGATGTAAAAAGACGGAGAGGAAAAAAAAGAAGAAAGCTGATAGATATTCAGCATAAAACTGAACGCAGCCTTAAATCAAGTGAGTGGTCTTCTGAGATCAACCTAGAATTTTAGGGTAAAAACTATACAATAAAAATGAACAACTTTTATTTTAGTACCTCTTGCAGATATTCATTGGTTCTTCTGGAAACTGCCAATTAGAACAGTTGCAGTTTTAATACACAATCAATGCGCAAAGCAAAACCAATTCACAACAGAAAAACTAGCTTTGACGCCCCCCCCCCCCCAAAAAAAAAAAACAAAACTCAGGAGTTAAACACACAGCTACACTTTTCTGTGTTAAAAACTTGACATTTTCAGTCAACTCTGTGTTTCCTAAAAATGGCAACTTACAAGACATCCTAACTCTGCTATGTAATTTTACTATGCAGTACAGCTGACTAATGCCTTAACCAGCAGTAGTGCAACTGTGCCCATAGCTAATGAAACTGCGAAAGACTGTGCAAGTGTCAGACAGCGCTTCTTACAGCATCTCACAATAAACATTTTCATGCAAAAGTATGTCAGAAAATTAAAAAAAGCCAAACTAGAAACCAGCTTTAAAAAAGCTGTATTATGTTCAAATTAGCATAAGCAACTATACAAGCACAGCCCTAATGTCTTCTTCTTTTGCCATCCATCAATCTTCCTACACAATTTTATCAAGATTTTTCTTTCTCTTCTTTTGTTTTCAAAAGATGATAAGAAACTTAGGAAAAACCTTGAAAACCATCTTTGCCTCTCTCCCAGAAATTTATGGGTTCAACAGCTGTAATTTTGCTTCCAGTGAAAATAACTGGATATTATAAAGAAAGAAAAAGGATCTCTAGGCAAATATTGTGTACAGTGAGCTTGGAAAGTCTTACTAATATATGAGCAGTAGGCTAACAGAGAACTACAATAAGATTGATGAAGGCATTTTGACAAAACATGTTTTTCTCTTTCTCTGTCCCTTTACACTGTCCTCTCCACATGAGCTTCTTTATTCAGTTATCATAAATCTTAACCGAAAAGAGAAAAATATCTAAGCATGGGTTTTGCCAAACCAACCACATTATTCTTCCTATTTTCATTTCCAGAATAATCCCATTCCCTTTTTAATATTTGCCTACTGCAATGCAGCTTCCATTTATAACCAGGCTTCCAACAACAAGTATGAAGTAGCCCAAGCGTGTGGACAACAAATGTATGTAGCTGTCTAGTAATAAATGTGATCATTAATATTCTTGGTTTATTTTTTATGGTTACAGGTACAAAGAACTACTCAATGAGATTCCAAAATGGGAGTTTAATATTAGGCAAAACAGAAGATATAGCTTGTAAGAAGAGCAAACCCCGGGCGTTTGCTGCATAACCTGTTTCAGTGCATGCACAACAAGTGGTATTACAAAGAATTGCTTTTGTATGTTTTACATTCCTTCCTAATTGCAATAGCTCTCTTCCAAGCACCCAGGCTGATTTAGAACATTTGAAGTTGATAATAAAACAGAAACAGAAAATAGCTTCCCCGGTGTTATCCCTACAAAGTTAAAAAGGGCTAACTGTTTTGGAGAGTTTAAGGTAAGAATATTTTACAGATGGTGTAACTTTTAGAAGGGTTTCTCTCAGCCGTGAAATGAGATCTTTCCAGAGGGAATGATTCGTCACTGCCTCGAAGCAGTTCTGTCAAGCCCAGGAAAATATCTGCCCCTGGTTTCATGGGAAATATTGAGGGCCTTCAAGAGCAATGTGGAGAAACCCTCTGTATTTTTATGAACAAGATTACTAAGTGCAGTGAGGGGCAGGAGGAGGAGCAGCTCAAGTGTTTCACTTTGGGCTTTAACAACTGAGTGAAAGTCACAAATGAAAATGGTGAATAAATTCTGAAATGGGGCTACAAAGATTACGCTAACCTCGGAATAGGAAAACTTCTTTGCACTGGAGGATGCTCCAGTTTCTCAGGCTCAGCCAAAAGTAGTTCAAGTGGTCTTCTGTGTGTCAGTGCTTCCTATGGCACCAAGTCACCCAAAACCACACCAAACCACTTCCAGTTATGTAAACCATCAAAACTATGGGGAAATTTATGCTATGATCCAGCCTCAGTCTCCCTGGTGGCAGCATGTACAAGCTGACAAAACATGGCAGCCCCCTGTATCATCTCTAACAGTGTCACTGATAATAGAGGTAAGCCCACAAGAAAATTATCTAAAAGAGCACTGTAAATCAGCACGAATCTTCAGCATGAAGAATTAGAACATACAGCAGAGAAAGTGTTCATTCATTTATTATGCAAGTGAAATTAAAAAATCTGTAAGGAAACCACTGTGCTATCACAAAGACATCTGCATGTTTCTACACAATATTGATTATAATAGATCAGCTCCTGTCACAGATACAATGAAAACAGGAAAGAACAAGGGAGATTAGAAGAACAAAGCACACATGCCTTATTATAATACAGCGATATTACAAAACTGTGATACTCAAAACATTAAAGGATGACAGAATTTAGTAGATTCACAAGGAAAAAACCCACAAAGCACATTTTTCTCAAGTTTGCTTACCTGATGGACTACAGCTAACCAAGGCACCAGAAGCAATCCAGGTGTGGTAGTGGGGAGCCTCTCCTGAATTAAGTTGCTCTCCGGAGCTCCATGTTTCAACCTCTAGATTGCTTTTGCTTCCCAGCTGCCCCGCATCTTTCAGTGCAGTACAGACTTAGTCACAGCAGTGCACTAAATATAAGGCATTGTGCCACTATCATTGAAATAAAAGCATTTTGGCCAAAAGTAAGAACAAATGGCTGGCACCTGTACTGTGCAAGGAACAAAAATAATTCATCATAATTCACATATTTTTCTATAGACACGG
>KZ505739.1:1115426-1130170 GCA_002844005.1 Limosa lapponica baueri
AGAAGATTACTGGAAAAAGAAAAGGTATGAACAGAGAGAAAAGCAGAGACAAAGTGGAAGAGTGGAGAGAAATGGCAGCATTAAGAGCAATGCTTGACAAGCAAGTTAGTGAGACAGGGTTGTGGGAAGCTGAATGAGTGACAGAAAGGAAGACAACAGCAGAATAGGTCACTAGATAGTAGCAAGTGGGCAGACAAACTCAGTTCAAACACAGCTAACTGACCCAGGTATAGTTAACAACAACAAAGAAGACGGATTCCAAAATAATTCTCTTTTAAATACTAAGCATATGCAAGTTATAATATGGAAGGTCATAGATACAGTTCTAAGAGAAAGGCAGGTGGGATCAGGGAAAATCAGCAGTGACCTACACAGTTGGAGATGATACCAATGACATTTTTTAACACCATATATCCATGAAGTTTTACACTGTCAGGAACACAATCTGAATACTCCCAGAACTGAAAGCTTTTCAGAGCAAGTGCTCTATCGGTTCACCTATTGCTGCTCTGATGGTAGTGTAGGTGCTGCTAACTGGGACAGATGGCATCGCAGCCACCTCACAGAGGTGACGATTTTCTGATGATATTTCTCTTTCTCTTAGAAAACTAATGTATTGACTACCCCTGAGAAAAGGAGCAAGAAATTGATCTTTACAGCAGTAGTGGCTTAACTGCCAGACACTAGTGGTGTCTCCTTTGATGATTTTGAAGAATCCTGCTGACAGGATCCCAAAGCTGGTTGCCTTGGCAACCACAGATGATGCATGACTTATTATGTTTGATTCTCCAAACATCATTTCAACTCCTCCCTAAGATTTAGTTCTTGTTTGTTTGTCAAGCCTCTGTCTCTGAAAAGCATGTTCCAGTGAAAGACTCTGAAAATTAATCCTCCACCTATTTCTGAGTAAAACATGTCCTTTCACTCGTAGAGATTTACACTTTCAATCAAACAAATGAGATTGGGCCCCTCTCCAGATTTCACTGCCAGGACAAGTAAAGTTCTTCCCAGGAGGGATAAAAGAGAATTTGTCACAAGAGCAAAAGTAATCCACCGCAGCCCATCAGGCGGAGGTGACCGACTGAGGAAGGAACGACAGATTAATATTGATCTTGCATAAAGTGGAAAATGGAATATAGACAATGTGTCTTTCAATATAGGTTAAAGAACCAAGCAGAAAAACTGCTCAGGGTATGCTTTAGGCCATGGTATATGGGACCTAATTAGCAATTAAGAGGGCATTGTGATAAAAAGAGAATATGAATACTAATGATTATCGGACACTCTCCAGCATACCAATAACAACATGATCCTGGAGGAGGACCATTTCATAGAAGCAAATAAGTTTAATGCAATGATTACTGCACTTGCAAATGTGTAACAGAGGGCTGTATTAAAATAGGGCATAAAGTATACTCCTCCATTCATAGTACAGCTGCAAATGTTCCAAGGCAAATGTAGGGGATGGGGAATATTGTTAACAGTGACCTATCTTGACTTCAAGGATAATGAAAGTCAGTAAACACAAATTCAAGTACTCACACCTAGAGGCTTTGACATGGCATTTTAGAGGGTGCAGAAAGAAAGAAATATCTTTAGAGAAGCAGAGTTCTGTAGACATGTGTTTCCTTTTTGAGTTTTTTGTTGCTTTTCCCCCTCCTCCCATCACAAGCACCTGAATTAGCTCACTCTAGGCCTGACACATCCCACAACGCTGATGGCTTTCTTTGCCATGGGGGCACGTTGTTGGTTCATAGTCAGCATGGGATGCACCAGGGTGCCAAGGTGCATTCCAGCAGGCCAACTGCCAGCCTGCAGTGTAGATTCCCATTATTCCTGCCCAGGTGCAGGACTTGGCGAACTTCATGACAAGCCACTCTGCCCATTTCTCCAGCCTGTCAAGGCACCTCTGGAGAGCTGCACAACCATCTGGCAGGTCTATCAAGCATTCTTCCCATTTTGGGCTCATCTGCAAGCTTGCTGAGGGTGGTCTCTGTCCTATCATCCAGCTCATTAATGAGGATACTGAGCAATATTAGGCCAGTATTGACCACTAGGGATTAATCTACATCTGGGCTTTGTGCAAATGTTCACAACCATTTCAGCCAAGCAGTTCAGTCAATTTTCAGTCCCACCTTACTGCCCATTCAAGCTAGTCCATACTCCACCAGTTTATCAATTATGGTATTTTATGAGACAGTGCTGAGACTACTGCTGAAGTCAAGATAACCAGTGTCCATGGCTCTCCCCTTATCCACCAAGCCAGTCATCTCATTATAGAAGATTATTGGGTTGTTCAGGCACAATTTCCCTGCTGTAAATGATCTATACTGACTACTCCCTATCACCTTCTTGTAATTCATGTGTCTGAAAATCGTGTCCAGAATCATTTGCTCCATCACCTTCCCAGGTACCAAGAAGAAGCTGACCACCCTGTACTACCTCAGATCCTCCTCCTCACCTGCTCTGAAGACAGAAGCAGCATTTTCTTCCTTTCCAGTGAGACTGGACTGCTCCCTCAGCACTTGGTGTGTGCATCCTCTCAATCCCTGGGGAATTAAGTACATTAGTCTGCTTAAACATTCCCTAACCTGATCCTCCTGCATCAAGAGCTAGTCTTTCGTGCTCAATATTTTCCTACAGGTCATTGGGAATAAGGATTTTTGAGGTCTAATCTTAACATAAAAGATCAACTTGAAGATGTCATTGAGTACCTTGGTCTTTTTCCAAGTGCTCTGTCAGCAACTGTGCTGCTCTGTCACTAACTCCCCGGCACTGGACACACATTCAGCAGTGTGTCCATATTTTACATAGCCTTCCTTTTGTTGCTAATATACCTGTATAGAAGCCTTTCTTGTTGACCTTCATGTATCTTGCCAGATTGAACTTCAGGTGGACTTTGGCTTTCCTAGTTCCTCCACACTAACACAGTGTATCTATATTTCTGTGTCATTGTGCTGGTTAAACCACAACAGTCATGTGACACCAATTCCACCTCTTATACACTTTCTTTTTATATTTAATTTTGTCAGGAGCTCTTTGCTTATTCTTGCAAGCCTCCTCACACCTTTGCCTGGCTTCCTGCACATGGGGAAGGACTATTCTTGAGACTGGAGGATGTTGGCCTTGGAAAATCAACTAGCTCTCCTGGTCCTGTCTTCTTCTCTCCATGACCGTATCCCACAGTATCCTTCCAAGCACATTCTGATCAGGCCCAAATCCGTTCTCTTGAAGGCCACAGTTGTGATACTGCTTTTTGTCTTTTTCCTTCATTTCAGGATCCTGACCTTCGCCACCCCATATTCACTGCAGCCAAGGCTGCTGCTCCAACCATCACATCCCTACACAGTGCTTTCTTGTTTGTAATACTCAACTCCATCAGAGCACCTTCCCATCATTGACTCCCTTATAGCCTCTGTCAGGAGGTTGTCATCCATGCACTCAGAAAGCTCCTGGATTGCTTCTGCCTGGCTATATTGTCCCTCCAGCAGAGAAGCAGGTGGTTAAAGTCCCTCATTGGAATGTGGGTTATAATACCTTCATTGCATTCTCAACCTCCAGATGGTGGTTCTCTGAAAAGGTAGCAGCACCTTGCTCCATGAGACCACACTGTTAACAAAGCCAGACCTTTTAAGAAAACATGTTGCTCAAGCTTTCCTGTTGCTCTGTTCAGAGGCCAAAATCCATCTAAATTCAAGTATTTCCCTGATGCCGTAAAATATAATCCTGCAGTTTAGATACTTCATCAGTCAGTGGTTTTATCCTCATTTTTGTGTTTAATAAGTATTGAAGGTCTTTTCTTCTATGAATTTCCCTAATTGCTTTTAAACCAATTTATACTTTGGCATCCACAGCATCCTCTGGCACCGAATTCCACAGCTTAATTAAGCATGGTTTGAAGCAGCACTTCCTTTTGTTCCTTCTAAAACCTCTTATAATTTAATTTGATACTTTCTACTTCTCGTTTTATAATAAATCATGAGTAATCATTTTCCATAATCTCTCTCATGATTCTGGATATAGTTATTTAAATATCCCCACTCAGATCTTTATCCAAACTAATTGCTACTACTTCTATGTATCTTTATTCACTCTTTATATTCTCTCTTACAGCTCTTCTGTACCTCTGCTAATCTTCACATCCCTTCTTCTTACATTTTCCAAATTATTATATTACCTTTGAGATGAGGAGATCAGAACATAATGTAACATCCAATATTTAAGAGCATCACAAAGGTATAAATGCTGATTTAGAGCAGTTCTTCTTGGTTTTCCCTTTCCTTTCATCCATTCCACAAAAGTCCTACATGCTTTTTGACAACCTCTGAGCACTGTGTTGTTGTTTTAATGACACTAAGACCTCTTTTCTTGAGTGGTGATTCAGAGTTTCTCAATGTAGTGTTGCCTTTCCTTTATCTGCCCTGAGTTTCACCTGCCCTGAGTTTCATCTGCTTTTTTACTCAGCCATTAAGATATCAGGATAGTGAAATCATTATGCAGCTCCTCAAAGTTGAGTTTTGGCTTTAATGTACTATAACATCTTGTATCATCTAAGTTTTGTCACCTAATTGTTCATCACTGTTCCAAATAATTTATGAAAAGGTGTAAGAGGACTTTTTGCTTCCCTGGATTTATCTGTTGAGTAGCAGCCATTTGTGTGTTCATCTGTCCTCTTGTACTGTCTGTCAGTCTTTATAATGACTAGATTTTAACTCTGGTTCCACCACTGTGTTTAGACAAAGTCCCTCCTTTTATATTGTCTTCATTTTTTCAAAAAAGTCAGGTAGCTTCTTATAAAATGAAAACCTTCTTCCCTATATCACTTTTTTTTGGGGGGGGAACTACACCTAGGAGTCTTATCTCCTCTTTAACAGCTTAAACTTTGTGTCCAGAACCTCTCTTCTGCCTCCTCTCATCTCACTGATACAGAGAGTCATGGCAACCACCTCCTACTCAAGAGGAAGTCACCATGTGGTCCTCAGTAACACCCAAGGATGTACATAGAAGCACCTAATAATCAGATACACACATTGCTGTACCCTGATTGTCAGTTAAACTCTTACTCTGCTATGGGGTATCCTCAGTACAAAAGTCACAAATCTGTTGCCTGGTACAAACATTCATTGCACAATCCTGCTTCAACTCGATGTTGTCTGCCTCAAATAATTTTTCTCTGTTGCTATTAGCTTAGAGGTAAATGTATGCTAGAATGTAATCCTGTATGCTCAAAACATACGCATGTGTTTTCCTGAGTTCCACTAAGTGAGCCACACTGGCACAATCATCGGTATTTTGTGAAGACCACTTCATGTACCAGATTAACCATTAACCTTCATGGCAGGTAACCAAGCCCCTGTTATGCTCCATGCAGAAAATTCTGAGTGTTCTTTTCTCCCCTTACAGACACTCATATGTTTTCTCAACTTTACTTGCAATGTAGAAGGAGGAGGAAAAGACTGGAAACAGTAGATTTTTTATTACTTGTTTAGTCTTCTTTAAACTACCAAGTTTTCCTCTGCCCATCCCTCTCCCTCCAAAGGTTAGTACATCTGGCCTCCACAAGTTCCTCCTCCCCAACTTTCCTAAACCTTGGCTAACTTAGTTTTATAGCTTTAATAATGCTGCGGACTAATAGTTTCTGAACTTTCTAGCCAGTAGGCTTCGTAGCTATCAATTTTTTGTTCATGTATTTTAAAGCATAGAAATATAGGATCTATCAAAAACATTACCAACTAATTTTTGAGACATATTTTAATATGGATGATCATTTATGACTCCAGTTGCAAAACTTTTTGCACCTCAGAAGGAGCGAGATCTTGAGGTTCAAGATTTTATCATAATTCTTAGGCAACCAGAAATTCAATGTTTTCTGCTCAGGGTACTTTGCCATTTTAACTTCAAAAAGTCTAGTCATTGTTTCCTAAAATATCTCAGGTCGTCATCTGACTTATAACTCACAAGCATGATCTAATCATAAAACAGATTGCAGAATGTGTTCATAGACATTCCTTAAGCCTCCTTATTGTTACTTCCAAATCAGTGTTCTGTAGAAATTATTTCTCTCCTGAAGGCCTGCAAGGGTCTTTCTAAGCAATGCCCCTACCTAGAGTATATTGTAATTCTTTTCAACATACCTATTGTCACATATTCAAAACATTATTATACAAAATGCGAAGAGAATATTTTTCCTGTTCTTGTTACAGAAAACATGCAACACTGTTAATGGACAGGCTTGAGAAGATCTGATATATCACATATATGTCAAAATGATACAAGTGATACAAAGCAAATTTTGCTAAAAGACATGACATAAAATCGTTACAATGAACCAGCTATTATTGACTTTTTCATATAAGGAAAAAAGAGCTCTAGAACACACTTAGCAATAATTTATCTTTAATACAGAACAGTAGGGATGATCAGGTACAAATCCATGCATCTTACTACAAAATGAGAAAACAAACTTCTGACTGCATGCTGAAGTACCGTATGCCATTTATCTTATCAGTGTCTTTGATACTGAAGAAACTTTAAACATTAGCAAAACAAAATTTCATCTTATTAACTAGTATCTCTAGTTAATACAAGAGCTGGCACAAAGGCAGAAAATGAATAAATGAGTATCTTTGCTATTACGTGGTGGTGTTACTGCTGCCCCACTCCATTAGGGAAGAAATCAAAGCACACAAAAGAAAGTTCATTAATTCTTACTCCCAGTCTCTTTAAACATAAGTCATCCTATTTCATGCATTACATAACCTTTGTCCTATAATGGCTTACATAGTTAACTCCAAGAGCACATCAATATGGAGAAGTCATATCGCTATGGTAGAAGTCATCAAATGAATTCCAAATAACTCTAACAGAAGATTTGTATTTTTCCATTACTAGTGGCTTGTCAATTTGCATTTTCATTCTCCTCTGTCATTTTTGCTCCCCTACTGACTTTTTAAATCAACATTTTATTTCCCTTTGTCTTGAACTTGTTCCAGACTAAATAAGGTAACACACTTGATCTGCACCATGCATAATATATAGGGTTCATAATCATCGACATTTCAAGAGTTTTCAAAGTTGCAGTCAAGCAAAGAGAACTCTTCAAATACCTGCTTTGACATTGCTTCTGTTTTTCAGCGACAGCATGCAGTCTGCCAGGCTCAATACCCATGGTACACTTATTTTAGACTAAAGGGAGAAGATTTTTAAAATTCATTTCATGTACATAGCAAAAATTGAAAGCAAGGAAGTTAAGAAGAGGTCAGTGGAACAGACTCCATGTTCCTAGTTGTTGTTTCATTCCATCACAAATGGAAAGCAGCTTGAAGTAATTGTATTTCCAGAACTGAGAAAGTACTATGTAGTTAAAAAATTGGCAAAAACCATTATAGAATCCATCAAAGGACAGATGCTGATAAAGAGTAACAATGTAAGTAGCATTGTCTTTATCTTGATTTCAGTATTTTATGTATCATTATTTTTTAATCAATTCTGCACATATTTGCTGCTGACACATAAATGTGGATCTGAAGCTCATCTCTGTTCTCTTCCATATTCCATAGTAGGATACCTAACGTTAAATTCCTTTAAAATCCTGAAACTAATACCATGATAAAACCAAAATAGCAATTCATAGGACAACTAGTAACTTATTCTTTGTACTTCCCTGGTACTCACTCTTAAATTAAATTAGATTAAATTAACAGTAAGAGAGAAGTTTTCACCTAGGAAGGATCATTTTGTTTGCTAAAGAGAAAACAAAACAAACAACTTCAGCTATGCTAGTGCCAGATAGAGACATTATTAATGAATAACCAATAGTGGAAAAAAAAATTAAAAAAGCAATATTTGCATAGCTGCTGTCTCAGACAAGTTCAGTAATCCTTTTGCTTCCTATCTTACTAGAGAATTACATGCTAGCCAATTCATTTTATGAAGAAGAATAGCTGCAAAATTGTGTTTTGGGCAAACAAGATTAAAAGATAGCAATTGTATTCTACAATGAAAGTGGATTAGATGTTGTAGGAATCATTTTCAAACATGTTATATGGACTTCTAGTTGAACAGAGATGTTTTTAACATGTATATATTAAAGATATAAAACTAATTTAAACAGTTTATCAGTTGTCAGTCATTGATTTCCATCAGTAAGCCACTAAATCATGTAAAAAGTAGTATGGAAGCTTCCTACATGCATAAAACTGAACAGCCCTCTCTTATTTTAGAATTTGGAGATCAAGTATTTTTACCTGAATCAACAACATATCACAGCAAAAATATGGAATGAGTGCATAGTCTTGTACCAACATATTAGTATATCAAAGTACTTACACTAGAAGTCATAAAGACTTACTTTATGCTATTCTGCCTCTATTCTAAGTGAATGACTCCCATTTTGAGTTCCCTTTGATCATAGTATCTAGACACATCTAGATAGTCCAATCCAGATGGTTGAGTCACCATCCCTGGAGGTATTTAAAAGACAGGTAGACGTAGTGCTTTGAGACATGGTTTAGTGATGGGGTTTTGTCAGTTTTAGGTTGATGTTTGGACTAGATAATCTGAAAGGTCCTTTCCAACCTACGCAATTGTATGCTTCTATGATCTACAACTAGGATGTCTGTAGTTCAATAGTAAATACTGCAGAAGTTCAGTTAGAAATACGTTTCCCACTTCAGTGCACATTATTTGAATATTTGAATTTCTTCCCTACAACAAATGAAATGGAAATACATTGGTTTGAACTCTTAAGAGTGTTCAAAAAAGTAGACACACCTATTTTTGAAAGGGCTGAAGAATTGGATTATGGTACCTAAATAATTTAAAGGTATGTTGCCAGTACATAAAAAAAAATGCAAAACCCTAAAGTTCAGTCTTTCATCTTTTTTTCTGTGGTTTTTGCTCTGAAAAAAAGCAAAGACAGCCAAAAATTACCTCATAAAACAGAGCCAGAAGCCCACGCTACAATTGTACTATTTATAATGAGCCACAAGTTCTGTCTGACCCTATTGGGTTGTGTTTCAGATGTTTTAACGGGGAAGGATTCTAGAAGAAGTCATCGGATAGACAGAAAAGTCCCAAAAGCACAAAGTCACACCAAGAAACAAGCATGCTTAACTTAACTAATAATTCAGCAATTAAAATACACACTGCACGTAGATCTCTAAATATATATATATACATATGTAAAAGAAATAAAAAACAACTAACTGCAAACTCCTTTCTTGATGATCACAGAACAAAAAGAGACACTTAGAGGAAAAGTGAGAGCAGTAGCAACCTTTTTTTTCTCTGGTTCTTCAATATCCAGAAAGATCCTAGGATACCTATTCCAAACAACTATTTGTGAGCAAATAAAAGATAATACAGGAATGAGTCAAAAATAAGATTAACTTTTTTTTTCCTATAGCATCTTAACAGGCCTTATAAATAAAAAGAATCTTGACACTATGTCTCTTGAGTGTTGCAAGGCTTTTGACAGTCTTGTGATATTCGGAGAAACATGTTGGCTAAACCACTGTAGATTAGATTAAACATTTTTAAAATGGGTTCATATCTTGTAGAAACTCATCACCAAAGTAGTTAACAAAGGTTCACAATGGAAAGAAAACAAACTTAAAAAAATGTGTTGAATGAAATGAGCCCAGTTTCTATCCTGCATTCAGTACTTCTCAGTACTTTCATTAATGAGCTAGATAACGAAGGACCTTCCTTGAATTTGAAGACAATATGAATATAGGAGGTAGGAGAGGGGTGCGCAAAGTGCTTTCAATGCTACCAGGAAGGATGTGATTTAAAAAATGCTCTGACTAATTAAAGCAATACCCTGAATTATGTAGCATGTAATTCCGTAATGGGAAGAGAAAATTGTTATTAGGTAAGAAAAATCAGCTGTGCAAATACAAGAACTTAGCCACCAAATAACAGGTCTATAGAAAAAAATGTGTGGGCTACAAAAGGAGATTTATTTGAAGACTGGGGAGACATGATAACTGTACCCAACATGTGCTAAAAGCTTCTATAATAAAAAGACATTGTATGTTCACCACATTCAGTCAAGACAGGACAAGAAATAATCAAGTTAAACTGTATTAAAGAACTTTCATTTTAAATGTTAGTTGAAAAAAATTCTAAAAGTAAAAATCAACTTAGGGGTTCTTGAATCTCCCATTTCTTGTAATAATAAATAAGAATTAAATAGATAAGAGAATATTTGTGTGGATTTAACACTGCCTTGGAGGAGACAGTTAGAGCCAATGACTTCTTGAGGTGACTCAGTCTTATCTTCTATGGTTATTAACTAACCTCTCTGTCCTCAGCCCTGTACATTTTAGTTGAAGAGAGCTCGACCTTTCATTTCATTGCTAGTTCAATCACAATCTTTTTGCTAGTTATGAACTTGAAATGTGCTGAAATAGAGTTCCAAATGCCTTGTTTGTGTTATTTCTCCTTCTGGTGCATATTTAATGGACACTGCAACTAATAGTATGCAATAACATGATTACAGTTTCATGAGAACAAAGTGCCAAGAACTTTAACAGCTTTGAGCATAGGATCAGCAAAGAGCTGCCACTCTTTCTTCCATCATTTTTATTTTTGTAAAGTCTGACAGAAAACTCTCCTGCCTCACTTGATGTATGTCATCAACTGCAAAATCAGAGCTAACCACAGTTTTCATACCCTGCAAACCAGCATGTCAGGAACTGAGCTGCAGTCATCAGTTAAATTAGCTCCTAGCATGCTGGGCTGCTATGCTCTCATATTATTAATTTTTCATAAACAGAAGTTGTTTCAAAGAAAACAAGCTATGCTAACTTAGAATAAGTCCTTATTCTCTTCTTTTTCTCTCTTAAGATTTTGCACTAGTAGCTTGTGTGTTCCACCGCTTGGAATACTGTAAACCCAAGAATATGATTAGATTTACATAGGAGACCTCTATATGCCACTCAGTTAGGTCTTCTTAAAGGGAAATTGAAATGGTATGACATGACTTTTTGTTACCTTGCTGATCATATCAACTGTCGTCACATATACCCCCTAATGAAACATTTTTTAATGCTTAATTATGGGCATGCCAATCTAAACAATAGTTACAGATAAATAGCTTTTGCATTCCAGGCTAAGAATGTATATTGTGCATTAAGCATAAACCTAACTAATCCTCCCCAAATTTCAATTCATAGTCTGGGAAGAGATAAATTTTCTATGCAGATAAAAGTGACACTGTGCATTTAGTTTACAGAAATAAGGTTAAAATACAAAAGATCCTTAAAATATTTCTGGACAACTTGTTAGCAGCTTTAAAGAGAAAGATGTGGTGGTTCCAGCGGACAGCAAGCTGAAGAGGAGTTGGCAAGTGTCCCTTTGGACTGAGGAAGACCAAGCACATCCTGGTCTTTCTTAGCAAAAGTGTGGGCAGCATGTCCAGGGAAACAATTCTTCTTACCTACATTACTCTTTGATTCTATGCTGTATAATGTGCTTTTATTATATATCATAGACCATTTCCCATGTACTTTAACTCCCTGAAGTCTTGTGACAAGACTTTCACAAATGTGTTAAGGAGGAATGTCTATTTTTGACCATTCTTCTTCATAAGAAAAAGTTTCTCATTCAGTTGTGCCTGGTGAGATCTGTTCTGCCAAAAGGCTATATGTTGAAGTACTATGTTTCAAAATAGACTGCCTCCTAGGCTTTTCCTGTCTTTCTAAGGGCTTTTTCCACCACATAGATAGCTTATGAGCAGTCTTTTTTTCCTTTATGTCTCTCCAAAAGATTAAATACCTTAGATTAAAGTGAAAACATCCATTATAAGAACTGTTTGCCTTCAACTATCTTAAAAATAAAGAAAGGGAGTGGTGGCCTTCACATAAGTTTTGCTAATGATAATTCCATTACTGATAAACAAAGAGAGGTGGGAACATCAGCTCAAAGAGTGCAGTCTTCCCACAAATCCTCAACCCTGGAACATTATTAATCAGTCTCTTCTGAAAGTGAGTAGTTACAAATAAATAGTACTGAATCTGAAACATTAAATCTAATCACTGAGGAAAGTTATACTGTGGTTTATGACATCTGACCTTTCAAAAATATTCCTAGAGCACAATGGAAAATAATATATACAAATAACACACTACTTCTCCAGAGAATTACTTGCACAATACAATACAAATAGATTGTATTTAAAGAGAAAATTGAATTTACTATATATGTAATCTTGAGATGAAAATACACTTAATAAACCACTGTAGTACAAAGGTACTGAAGACTTTATGCTCTCCAAATTAGAAAATGTTTGTGCAATATTCAATTTCAGTTTTCTATGCACACTTTAAAACATAAACATTTGTCAGTGTTACAGTATTAAATTGCCTTTTTCACAGCTCTGGAAATAACAATGTAATGTTTCCCATTCTTTTTGAATATCACTTACTGCATTGCGATTCTTGCCTAGCACACCTGTTTTTTAACTGTTTTAAAACCTAAGGTATACAAATGAGAAAGTATGCAGCAATTAAATAATTCTGCATATTTTTAAAAACTATCGAAACAACTTCCATAATCAAAATTCTGGAGATGATGCAGCTTGCAATGAAGTTAACTTAGCTAGACGTGTATGCATATCTCAGACACCCTTAACTGCAATTCACTGGTAACAGGTTTTACTACAAAACTCAGCTTATCCCACTGAAGTTTGTAGCACTTCCTAAATTGGATTTTCCAAGAAACCTAAGGGATTTAATTGTCTGTCTCCCACTGAAACAAGAATGGAGCTGTGCTAAAAGAACAAAACTATAAAACATATTTAGGAACTTGGTGATGCAGACAGATACCTTTAAAAATTATTTGAAGGAGACTTTAGGCACTCTTGGAACCTGCACACAGGGATAGGATTCATAAGAATGCAGATGTGCTAAGGGACCGCAACTCTCTACCCTAAAAATTTAGATCTTCAAAAGCTGCTTGCTCAGGTGCCACATAACCCTAGAAACGTCTGAAACCTAGTATTGCAAACACAATAAAACAGTAAAATCACCATAGTACCTAAACTATATGTTTTTTGACAAATGCAGCATGGTCCAGTTAGTCATTTCATCTAAATCTGGAGTTCATACCCCACTGCTGCCCAAGAGGAGATGAACTATATATTACTATAGCGTATTCTGAGATGTGTCCCACAGTATCTGTTGTCACTGCAAGCTGCACGGTTCAGAGAAGGAGAGGAAAAACACACCATCACTTAAATAGCAGATAACAGTAAACTAGAGACAGTGTATCAAAATCTTTCTTAACTGTGGTAGTCTTCTTTCAAGAGAACAACCACTTAGTATTGACAGGGCGTACATGACTGACCATGGTCAATAGAGGGAAGGAACAAAAAAGTGGTAAGGAAAAACAGTGGAAGTCCTTCTAAGGCCTCCTTTTGTTTTCAACTGTTTGGAATGAACATCTCATTTCAAATGCAATCCTAAGGGACATTTTCAAATGCAATCCTAAGGGACATGTTCAAAAGCAAAGAAACAAACAAAAAGTAGTGTGTAGCATCCCCAGGATAGTTCAGTAAAGCATAATTGTTCCCTAGAACACCTATTCAAGTACAGGGTTACATGGTATGTGGTAGTTAATGGAAAACTGTATGTTAAATTACATGGAAATCACTTGATAGAAAAAGACCATCCACTACAAAACTGCTCTGAAATGGAGGAACCTCAGGAAGAGAGGAAATAAATTATATAGTATTCAACATCTACTTGGTCTAAGTCTGACTGTTTTGCTATTGCTCAGTTTGTATTTTTGGATGGCTGCTTCTAAGATTTGTACTTGTTTCAAAACAAAGGGCAACTCTTTCAACTCTAGGGAGGAATAGAAAATTTTTTCTAAGTATTTTTTTTGTAATCCTCAAAATGATTACTCAAATAATTTTATGCTCAGCTAGGAAGGCACTTACGCACAAAACATAGCACAGTTTTCCCTAAATAACTCAATTAACTGAAATACTTATGGACTTCAATATCCTTTTGAAATAGCCTTGCTTTCAGAGGATTTTCAGTACAACATGATCAATTAAACTTCCCTCAAAAAGAAAAAAAAAAGGAAAAGAAAACAGTAAAATTGTACAACAGTGGGTCACTGCATGTGCAACTATTTTAATTTGAAATGTCTTTAAATACAGAAGTGATACAACAGGTGGGGAAGACGCAATAATGACAAGTAGTCTGTCTCTCCTGTTTCCCTGCAAATCTACAAAAGGCAGTACGGGGTTTTTTGCTTTGTATTTGCTCAAGTCAGATTTAGAACAGAGATTTTTGCCAATGCTTGGGAAAAGCAAGTGTGAGCAAATACTACTCCAGAAGCTTACTGGAAGTGCTCTGTATTTCCATGTGAAAAAGCAAATTCAATCATCATTTTAATTTCCTGTAGGCCAGGGAAGACAAGTACACTTCAGGGCAACACATTCACCCCCAGGTGAAAGTTGGAGAGTTGTTTAATGTCACTCAGAGCAACCACTCCAGTTGATTAATAAACAGCCCAGAGACAATCCAAAGGGATCTCTCTCTATCACACTGTGTTCAGCCACCGATGTAACTTGAGGACACAAGATCAATGAAAAAAGTTCAGAGCACAAAGTATCTCCTAGCTCTGTGCACAAAATAATGATCTTTATCAAAAACCTGTTTCAAAGAAGTACTTCATGCATGCTCATCTACCTGGCATATACCATTTTGATCCAATCACTAAATCACTCT
>KZ505740.1:0-29592 GCA_002844005.1 Limosa lapponica baueri
GTTGAACTGTAAGACACATTTTCTCCTTATGATAATGTACTGAATCTATATCAATAATAATTCCAAACATAACTATTCTGGCTATAAATAATTTAGCTCATTCAGGTACAACTGATCTTACTAATTTTTATCTTCCCAGGGCAGGTATCTAAGAAAACACCCCTGTGAAAATATTCTTAACATGTACACTTATTAAAGCAATATTTACAATACCACCTCATATCAGTACATTTTCCCAGTCAGATTTATTTTATGGGAATGACTAGAATTGTATTGCTGCCAAATGCATGCTAACTCAAACCGGTACCTGTTCCTATAATTCAACCAGTAAACCTGCATATATTTTAAACAAGGAGATTTGCCTTTGAGAAGGGCACACTGAGAATAGTGGTAAATCCTTCAGCACGCCATACGATATTGTGCATTTGTACCTTGATCCTTTCTTTGAAAGGCTCCTACGTCAGTTATGGGCCAAGTGGGCTATGCTAATTAGCTGAGTTTGAAAGGTCACAGATATCAAACTTAGAGTAAATCAAATGTATTTTTAGTTTATAATGACTGATGCGCACACCTGTTCTTTTTTTTTGCTTAAAGCAAGGATCTTGGTGTGTTACATCTTTTTGTTACGTTTTTAAAGAAATTTGCTCAGCCAGTTTTTTCTCAAATTATGCATGCCATCTTTGTGTGGAAGAATCCTGAGGTATTTCTTGGGCTACTTCCATGTTTCTAGGTGAGAAAAGTGAAGCAAATCATAAACAGGCTTGGATTCTAGAGTGAAGCAAAACAGTAAATCTCCCTAGAGCACAGAGGGAGGTTAAGTTTTCCTGGGCCAAGGAAGCCAGAAGACCCATAAGCATCTTCCTGCCTTATCTATGCTCTGGCGTAGACAGACTTTCTACCTCCCCCTTAGGAGTTGCCTTCAGGCCATAACATGCTGGTTGCTACTAAAAAGATGGTATCCTTTTTTCCTTAGTCACAGTGGTCACAGATACCATACATCCCACATAGCTGGAAAAAGCTGCAGCTCAAACCTACGTTTTTAGTCTTCCTCACAGGAATCTCTTGTATCATGCCCTACCTTTGTTTGGGGACTTCTTGCCACCCACAGGTGGTGAAGAGCTCAGGTGTCCAAGCCCCTACTTAGCCCCCAGCTGGAAAGGGCTTCATGGGGCAGTGGGCACAGACATGTTCATGGGCTGTCTGGGCCGAAGTTCTGTCTGTGGCCAGGGCGAGACTATACCAGGGAGCATATACACCCAAAGAGCACCTCCTTATCCAGCTTATCCTGAGGCTTTCTCCTGGCTGGCACCTAACAGGTCATCCATCCCCACCACTGGCAGGGATCACAGCAGTTGTGTGTCTTTCCTTTGTCCCCAAGTCCTCTTCTGGCAGCAATGGATGCAGTTCAGGGTGTGGTGCTTGATTGTCCCCTCTGTGCCCCTTAGACCCATGTCTAAGCCTTCAACCCTCACATTGCTCATTAGTTGTCCTTCTTTCCCCATGAGCCATTTTTCAACTGGGAATGGCTATAACAGCTGTGGGTAGGGCAGGAAGGAAAGGGGCAGTTGATCCCAGCTCCAAATGAGCATTGAGCTGTGGCTCCATCCTGATGCCAGCCCTTGGGGTGGTGGAGGACTCCAATGGGATCCCAATTGTGGAGATCTCTACTTCCCTTACACAACAAACACAGAACAAAACCCCTAGTCCAGTAGCTGCTACCTCCATCCTTCCTACTACACATGGCAGCAGTAAGCCTGACTCCTTTGGACTGTATTTCCAGCTACCAATCCCTGTCTGTTCCTTACCCTCCTCTTTCACAGGGCAAGAGTGGGAAGCCTTCAGCCTTCACCTGGGGAAGGGAAAACTACAACCTTAAGAAGTCTTGAATCAGAAGTTGTGACTAGCTGCAATGCTTCGCCGTAACAGGTAAATACTAGCTGACAGGACAATCCTGGGTCACACCTCTTAAAGAGCAGGTGGTGTTTCCTTCACCCAATATAATCTAAAAGAAAATGTTATACTTGATTAATCATGGGTTTATATTTTTATGTTCTGCCAACAGCATAGGACAGGCATCACAAAGCAACTTTTCTCAGGTTCTTTGCTCTAATCATACACAGAAGTCATGGCATAAAGGTACAGCATTCCTATGACTCTTTTATAGCTTTAACAAATATCATTAAGTTGAGCTATAGCATATTCCACATGCTACATGAATAGATGGCTGCCTGCTTGTGAACAGAAAGTTGCAAGGACATTGCAGAAGCTAGTAGGTAGGAAACGTAAGCTGAAAGGCATTACAATGTCTGGCTCTTCAGGAGCTGAGCACGTGGTCCCATGTTGGGTTATATCTGACTGGTACGTATACAAGTTTGCAGTATGATTTTGAGACATTTTGAACTAGAAAGAATGGTTTAAAGAGGAGGAAAACCTGTAGAGCTGTGAAGGGTTTATCTCTGTCAGGAGTTGTTAAAATCTAATTATGTGTTTCTGCAACTCCACCCTTCCATGGGAAGGAGATTAAGCACTGCATTTGAATCAACGTCTCACCTGTGCGCAATGCCACCATACTCTTCACTCCTTCCTTAATCAGTAGAATATAACCCTAATCCCCTTTCTATGTGTGTGGCCACTGGGCCCAGATCAGTATCCTTGCCGCTCCCCGTGCTGCATCTCTGGGGAGCCCCAGTGCTGCCCAGGGCAAGATCTCGCTCCTAAGCTTTGTCCCCAAGCCCAGACGGTCTCCTTTCCCTGAGACCTCCCTGAACACTACCGGTCCCTTACGATCTCGGGAAGAACCTCTGGTCCCTGAACCAAATTTTACCATCCCAAAGATGATGAAACAAGTTGAATTTTGTCAGCACTGAAGAGAAAAGATGAGTTGTAAAGCACACTTGGCCTTACACAGGAGTAGACTGATCAATTCACAGAGAAGCATAAATTCCATTTTAAGTAAAAGTGTAAAAAAGGGTCTATGACATAAAATTATATTCTATTTAGAGATAGGACAAAAAGTTTGGCTTAATTTCTGAAGCACAGGCATGGTTTGCTATTTTCTCTGAACGAGTGAAGCTTTTGTGCGCCTGTGGTGGAGATAGTAATTTAAGAGTTTTCTGCCTTGGCTGAGTGCAGGGAGCAGAACTTCTTGAGAAACCGGTTGTGCTTGCGGCAGTCAAGTGTTCCTCTCCTTCCCCAAAAACAACTTTTATGTGAAGACTGGGATTTTGAAAACCATGCAGAGCTGGCCTGACTCTCCTCCTAAATGTCACAGGGAGTCCTGGAAGCTGCTTCCTCTGTGGTTAGCTGGCGACACAGACAGGCTTTGGAAACTCTGTATAATGGCACAGATTTCCACATGAATCAAAACCAAATGCAGTGTCCCGAGAAAAGATTCAAAGGTTGGACTGATCCTGTATGTCAGAGCTGAGCGTCACTTAGAGGCAGTAGGTATAATGTGGTGCAGCCCCTCTCTTCTCCCCAGGAGCACAGAAGAGCTGGCAGGCTCCTTCGTGCATTGCAGATGAAATCATGACCCCATTGACGTTAATGGGAGTCATGCCACTGGCTGAGATGTAGCCAGGATTTCACCCTCTGTGAGTGTATACAATCCAAAATTGGAGATGCACCGAAGAGTCTCTTCATTTTATTACCCGGAATTCCACGTAAGGCCTTTGTCCTGCTCTGTTCTCAGCGCATCTTTCCAATCTGCATTTTTCTATGGCTATTAAAATTTCCTAACATTGCACCACTTTGTATCTATATCTCTATTTGTATGTGTGTTTTCATAGTCCCTTCTGTCACTTACTGAAAAGGATTTTGTAAATAAATACAAGAATTGCAAAGATGATAAAGGATATTTTGGGAAACAGGATAAAATATTCTCTTGAAGGATATTTTCATTTTTGGTTGTGGTTTATCTGAAAAGCACTCAGTCTAAGAAGACCACCCAACACGCATGAAAACAAACATCTAGAAAGAATTCCTCATTCAGCAGGTACAGAGTCTCAAGATCCTGCTGCAGGTGGAAGATATGTAGATGAGTTAGATCAGGAATCAGGCAGGGTATTTTTTCTTCTCAAACAGTGACAAAGAGAAACAAAAAAGGAGAGCGCCCTGTCTTCCTCCAGCGTGGTCTGACCTACCGAGGAACCAATGTGGAAGCAGATGAATTAAAATAAGCAATAGGTTTTTTCCCTCTTAGCAATCATTTGCTGCAAAATGTTATATGTCATTGTAGGAATCTCACTGATGCTTCAGGGACAAATGTCGCCTATGAGAAATCATTGGGTGAAGGGAGGGGAGCTTCCCTGAGACACACTGAGCTTTTCAAGGATCAAAGTTGCTCGCAGAGTGCCAGCTCAGGTGAATAAAGTCTGGTCTTACTCTACAGAAAGCTGTGGTCATTTTTCAAGAGCAAATATTTATATCACAAGTATATATATCACATGAATATATGGCACCTGGCTGCATATAAATGGATGAAGTGCAAAGACCTATTCATGCTCTTGCCAGAGGCAGCATCTGAAGCACATTACACAGAAGTGCCTGAGAACATGTGTGTTACTGTGCACATCTCATACCTACTCCTATGGAAACTAGGAGATGCAAGGAGACAAGGACTGTTTATTTCTTATTGTTTATTTAATTGGACACAAGGGATGTTCAATGCCTTTCCCTTGCCCTAATTTCACAGTCGTAACGACAAACAAATAGAGGAAAAGTCTATTGCTGACTTCTTTCCTGAGTTGGAAGATAGGAGAAACAATTTAGGCCACCTCTATCTCAAAAGACTATGGAAAATTTTCTACAGGTAATAGACCATACAATACTAATACCAGTCTTCTACACTGTCAAGGCTCCCTTACTTACAGTTTTAATAGTGTGAGACCAAAGACTTCCAGAGGAAAATATAGTGAGTAAATATAATCTGTTGTTTGGAAGGAATCTCAGTAAATTAATTACAAACAGAAATGGTTTAGAAATGCTTGTTAATTTCAGTGCATTACTCAAAGGTACAATATTTGAAAGATATTCAAAATAGCTTTAGTAATGTAATAAAATGTGTCTCAGTGCTCTTTATATGCATATTTATTAGAATAGTCCTAACTGAAAATTAATTCTCAGAGTGAAGGGGGGAGAGGGGGAAAGGTTAACACTAGGAAACGTTGAAGTGTGTTGGCTGAGTATCCTGAATGAGAATAATCTTCCTTAGGGGCACCACAGATCTCTTGTTTTCTTCGTATCCTCCCAACTTGCTGCAATGACCTAAACCAGTGAGGTCAATGGGGTCCATCAACCGCTTTCTTTCTTGTTGCTTTTATTGCACCCTGGGATTTGAAGCATTAATAATTGTTCAAAGGACCCTGAAGAAATCTACAGTTAGCCTATAGATCAAGTCATATACCTCTGCAATGCATTGATCAGTTGCTCTTTTGCTTTAGGAAAAAGAGAGAAATAAAAGCTTGTTTGGAAAAATCTTGGCACATTTGAGAATTTTCAGTTCTAAGCACCAACTTAATGAGGGAAATTGTAATGACTTGTGCTGTTGCAATTACACTAGGTTACATGTTTCAGCTTCCCTTCTCCTACCAAAAGACCTCCAGACTGCCCAGTAATCTGCGTTTGTAGGAATTCCTAAACCTTTTTTTCCAGCTCACCCTAGCAATGGCTGGTGAGGAAAACCAGAAGTGGGGCCTGGTGTCAGTGTGCATGTAGGGGAGTGCCAGAGTGCAATGCAGTACTGGTGCCAGTGTGAAGGCAGCAGCTTCTAACTGGGGGGCAGGGGGATGCAGGAGCCAGAAGAGAAGTGTGGTTATACCTTCCTCCCTTCCTGCCCCTCCTCCTTCCCCATCCAACCTCCCTGCCTCAGCTCCTGCTTTTTTCCTGGCTTCCCTCTCTCACACCCTAACTCTGCTCCTCTCCAGCTGGGCTCAGGGTCTTGCACCCACTTTTCCTTCTCTTCTGATTTTTTACTTCAGCTTGGGCATCCCAGCCCATCAAGCTACCCACTTATAATACCAAACCAATGCTCTGTGTAGAGCCACATCTACCACAGAGCAGAGGGAGAGCGCTTTAATGTCCAGATTACTAATGATCAGGAAAGCCTGTGAGTTCCTCTTTAATCTCCCGTGGAGTGTTTTAGAGCAACACACTGAGAGTTCCCATCATAACATTACCTACTACAGAAAATATGAGTTGGACGACATCATGAAGGATCCTTAAAAAAACCGAGGTATGTTTGAAGACTGTCAAAAAGTCCACTTGCACATTAGGAGACTATGACGAGGTCTCTTTTTCCATAGAAAGCAACGAAATCTCAGAATACAGCAATGCCAAGACACAGCTGGTCCCTGGACTGCTTGCACGGCTCCCTATCACAAGCAAAGCAAACCAGTTTAGCACATCCTTGCCTTCTGTGTCCCAGATGACAGGGACACTATTTTAAACCTTGTGCAACTAGGTAGAAAAGGAATTGAAATCCAACTTGTGACAGGCTGGTTATACTGCTCCTAGCCAAGACTTTAAAGATGTGTGGAGAGTAATTTTAGAAATGCTATATATGTAAGTTGTGCTTAAAACCCTTTGCAAGCCTAAAAGGATGTTTGGAGTTACAATTTAAAAACAGTGGGATTTAGCGCAACAGGTTTTGGCAAATGAATCACTGCAGTTCCTACAGCTGACGAATTAATGTGGGCCCGACAGACTAACATGTACCATGTGTTTATTTTGGCAGCAAATGTGGAAAAATCATTTGGAGAAAAATTGTATTATTCAACAGATTTCTTTGTTTTATTTTGTGTTTTTTCCTTCCTTTAATTGAAGTCACAAAGGTAACGTTCAGAAAGTCCTTCTGATTGGTATCATATTTATCATGTTATGAGAAACTAACGATACTATTACATGATTTTTTGTGTATTGGGGTATCTGATCATAGCAATTCTCTCAACTACTAAAATGGAACAACATCCCCCATATCCCATCTTGCAGGTAAATAAAGCAGGTAGATGTCAGACCAGAAAATGCACTGCCCTTTTTTTATGGTTTAAAACTGATTTTCAGTGTGAAGCTTTTTTATGAAAGTCCAAACATTCCTGTTTTCAAGCTAGTTTATGAAAGAATAGTGGTGTTTTGCACTGAAATATTAACAAACTCTTTAACTTAGTTTTATGGAGAGTAAAATCTACCAACCATAATTTTTTTTTAGAGTTATATTTCTGCACATCTTATCGTACTCGGCTGCACAAGTTAGGGCTCTGCGTGACTGAAAGGATGAGAAGGCACAAACTATACCTCATCTGAATAATTTGCACATTCACTGCGTCTTTTTCAAACTTTGTAACCCCTTGTCACACACTGATTTTTGTACACAAAAGAGATGCTGAAAAAGGACAGCTGTCCATTTTCAATAGCACCTTGATTGTTTTTTCCCTTTTTTACTCCTAACTTCTCCTTTTCCTTCTCCTTCCTCCCCCTTCTTTCCACTTCTTTCCTTCCTTCCTCCTTCCCTTCCTCCCTCTGTCCTTTCTTCCATCCACCCGTTATAATGAATTGAGATGTAAATGCAATGTCCCTGGCAACATCATGTCTACATTTTCTACAGGTTGGGGTAGAGCAGTGCTTTGTGCTTCTCCAAACTGCCTCAATTCTTTTCTGACCATGTCTACATACCACAGAATCTACAAGGCTATTCTTGTACACAAGTGTTTAAATTAAACTGGATGTGTCTCAAAAAAAAAAAAAAAAAGCACCAACCCAATTGTGAGAATGAGCTAATTCTATGTGTGACATTCTATGAATTTCTACCAATTTTGTTACGCGGGAAGTAGATTTCGTGACATTAATACTTTTCTGTCCTAAGATTTCTGACAGATGGTATCTTTTGAAATTCCTGTTGGCTTTCCCAACCCTGCTGGGCTTCTTTTTTTTTTTCCCCTTTTTAAAAATTCCTTTTAAAAGGTCTGATTACAAACAGTAAACAAATAACCAGTCTTTTCCATCTGCAGAAAATTTAAAATTAGGTTTCATTAGCGGTTGGGAAAGTATGCCATGGAAGCTTGGGGAGAAGTGAGGAGAGGAGAGTGACCTCTAATGACCATCAGCTTGCATTCTCTTCCTTGTGTCCTCTTTCCTTTAAGCCCAGCAACTGGAAATATCTGTAGAGACACTGTCCTGCCATCATTCATTTGGATTCCTACATCTGTGTCCTTCTCATCCCACCCTCAAACACAGAGAGTGTTGGGAGGAGTATAGTCCCTCCTTCTCCTGGGAATACCTAACAGAGTGAGGGCCAGTAGTGGATGCTTAAGGAAATATTATGAAAAATTAGACAAATGCAAAGCAGGCTTTTGCCCCACAACTTCCAACTCACAAACTGCAACCAGGTCAGGGCCTCCATCAGAATCCTCACTTGCATTTAAAAAATCCTTGTTGTTTTCTTTCTTTCTTGAATTGGCTCTTATGATGGCAAGAAGTAAATTGTTGTCAGGTACAATGGAACAGTCACCTGTATGTGAGACTGTGGTCAGAATAGCCAACTCCATAAAGACCAAGAAGACTCAGGTTGTGATGACATCCAGTATTTTACTGGCACTGAGTTTGAAGCAGAGAGGCAGGACAGAAAAGTAGATCAGAATCCAAGAGCGCCTCTGGTTACCAGAGAAAGAATAGCCTTTTCTGAACATCATGGTGGCCACTTGAGAGCTCTCACTGTGCCAGAAGACGTATGAAGACATTCATTTCCAAAGGCTGGTTTCAGTCAAACCTTTCACAGCCTTGTAACAATTTTGCTTAATTTAATTTCCTTTTGTTTAATATAATTTCCCCTCTTTTAATCTAATTTCCTATGTTGTGTTTTAATAGAAGATGAAAAGTAAAAATGGAAACAAAATATCAAGAACAGGGACGAAAGGAAGACATATCCAAACATATATCCAGGCCCTTATGATTAAGTAAGTTCTAACTGACATATTTGATAACTCTGTGGACAGATAAATGTCATTTTTTGCATCTCTATTTCTGTGTCTCTGTCTATGCAGTTAGCTCAATACCAATGTCTGTGTTTTATGGGGACATGAAAGAAATGCAAATGTCTTGTCCTGTAAATCACTGTAGCTTTATCCAAAGTAATGAGGCTCTGACTAATGAATCAATGTCACAGGCACACCCCAGAAGGAAAAAATGATTTCACTAACATTTGTGCCTAACTCATTGTCTTTTTCTTGGCTACTCCAGCTGGTTTTGGGACAGTGCTGATCACAAAAAATGAGGGGGTTATGTGTGTCCCTTTCAGCAATGCTCTGAGAGGGAAAACCATACCAAAGCTAGCCAAAGAAAATCTTAATTTGCTAATATAATAAGACAATAGTTACAAAGAAAAAAAAAACACTTCAGTATTTCCTATAGGTATTAGAAAATGTTTAGCCTTCAAAAGAAAAATAAACACAGTAAAACATTTTAGATATTTAAAACATCTGATTTTAAAAAGTGTCTTCCTCAGTATCCAACAGATTGGCAATACTAAAAAGCGGAAAATTAGTTCTGGCCACTGCTTGATTTTCAGCTTTTAAATTTCCCATCCCCTTTGTTTTGTTTAGCCCATGTGTTGGTATGTAATTAGAATAAGTTTAAATGGCAATTAACAACTGTCTGAAGTGAATGCTTGAAACATTATAATCATCAGGTGCCATTTGTGAGACCTTATTGCCTGTGACCATAAGGCTTATGGGAGTGCTTAGGGGAATTTTTGTGTTTAATTTTAATTTTGTAGCCTGGCCACAACACTGGCCAATTAATTTAGGCTCATAAAAATTAAGATCTCTTTAAGGCGTTGATTAGAGTTATTTGGGGAAATCTCATTAAAACCACCCTTCTACTGCTGAAATCAAACCTGCTACACCAACTTATACCTTAGATCAGCTTTTTCTTTAGGCAGAAGTTAATCTAAAAAATAACATATTTTTACTCTCTGGCTTAAGTCTGTTTCAAACAGTTTTGTTTGTAGAGAGAGGAAATATATTGCTGTGAAAAAAATTGGCAACAGTAAATATCAGTGCTCTTGTGTTCAAGAAATTGTTCTTGTCTCTGACAAGGAGGATGACAATTCAGAATGCAGTTGGAAGGGTATGGGTGATTCAGTAATTAAAAGGAGTGTGATTATACCAGAAGCTACTCATGCTGCCATTTGTGACAAAAATAATTGGCTGAGGAAAAGAATGTCTTGGCATTAAAGAGCTCTTTGCAATATATATGAAATTGTTTCTAGGAATTCAGCATAGCTGGCTGCACATATAAATGTTCAAAAGTCTGAGATGATTGGAAAATATAAGGAACCATAGAGATAGCTTCTGAGCATATGTCTATGCATGTTCCTGTTGATAATTTTTTCATGCTGTTACAGACAGAGGGGAGCATCTGCAAAGTGCACAAGAAGCAAAAAAAGGCTGGTGTTGACAAGTTCACCCAAGACAATTAAGGATAAGTTATTGCTTTAACAACATAGCCCTGAATGTGAGGCAGGGCAGAATTACATGACCCAAAGAGGAGCATCTGCAAGATTTTACTTCTCAGAGCACAACTCCTAAAGGCATTTCTCCTTGGGTAGGGAGGTTGGTACGAGTTTCCTTGGGACTTGGTGGTCCAGCTTCCCTGGCATATGTAGGTCTGGGAGAGTCGTGTCCCAAGTTTCCCCGGAGAAAGTGCAGAGGCTGTTTTTCTGAATTACTCTTGTGAAAATCTGTGAAGTAAAAGGAAGTTGCCGATTTGCCCCGGCACAGCAGGTCCACAGCTGGCAGAAGATTATATGGCAATTTGGCAGTCTACTCACAACCTTTTACTTGTACAAACACTGCAAATAGAGGGCCAGATTCTCAGCTGATGTCAGTCTGCACATTTATATATCTCCATTCATCATCACAATCTTGCGCTCAGTGCAGATCGTCTTGATATTTTTGTTTTCATTTCCAGGTGTATTGTTTGCAATCAGATCTGATGTGTCCTACTGGTTTCTCCTCTTTTGCTTCTTACCCTTCAGTTGATTTTCCAGCTGAACAATAAGCTGAAACAAGAGACCTGAGTTGCAAGTGGGTTTGAGTAGCTTGGAAATGTGAATAACAGCTGGTCTGCAATTAAAGAGTGTTTGAGCTTGTCCACAGACATCTAGTCTTACTTTTCTCACTCAGACTGGTTGCCATATGATCTGCACACAAGTGGCTTAGAAAAAGAAATAAGAAAAGGAAAACTAAATGGAATCTTTTCTTGAAAATCTTTAGGAACTGTAGCAAAGTGACATGACTGCCAAGAAAGCTTTATTAAATAGCCATTAAACATTTAAAAAAAAAAAAATGTTCTTGTAAGAGTCTTGGCCCCAGTCATCTCTGTGGACTTGGCATACATTCTAAATATTCTGGATTTCTTTTAGTTCTTTAGTTTTGCTCTATAATCACTGACTTCAGAGCCAAGACCTATGTGCTTGCTCAAGAATAAGTAGCTCCACCTTGTATCTGAAGAGTCGCTGAAAGATTTGTATCTGGTTTGGCAATTTTGCGCCCTTTGTTAAATGCCATAAAATGCAGTTCTTCTCTACTACATCATCATAAAATAGTCTAAATCTGGCTTCTTATTGGGTGATATATAATATATATATAATGATATATTTGGAGAGCCTTGTAACATTACCAATAGGACTCAGTGAGATATTGAGGTCATCCCTCACTGTAAATGATTAGGCTGTTTAATGGTAAAATATTTCTGAGTACAGCATTCATAGTTTAGGGAGGGGCTGAAGGTTTTCTGTTCATCCTCTGCTCTACTCAGATTTTTTGATA
Source organism: Limosa lapponica baueri (assembly GCA_002844005.1). Taxonomy (NCBI): domain Eukaryota; kingdom Metazoa; phylum Chordata; class Aves; order Charadriiformes; family Scolopacidae; genus Limosa; species Limosa lapponica. The sequence continues at coordinate 11,823 of KZ505740.1, forward strand.
AGGATAAACTTAAAGCTCAAGTTTATCAGTGCAAAACCTAATGGTAGGTACATCAAAAGAAGTCTCTTTCCATCACTATGCTTAATAAACTTATAGAAATATACTTTGAAAGCCCTTCACTTGGGAAACTAACAGATCATCTTGGGTAACCTTGCTGTGGAGGTTTATTATAGTGTTTCTGCCTCCAGCTGTCCACCTCATGCTTATGCCAGAAACTATTAAATGATGCTTCTGTTTTTGGCTGAAGTGGTTGATGCCACTTCATATTTTTCCTAACTCCTGACTTGACAGTAGGATAATAAACTCTGGCAGGGTGGCAGAGCAAAAAGCTAGGGGCTTTATCATCTTAAACTGCTGCAGTGTATCAAATATTCCAGACTTGCAAAAATTATATACTTATCTTCCACAAAGCCACCCTCATCTGCTGTAGAAAGAGAGTACTTCCTACCTAGTCAGTTAAAGGGCATGTACTTTTCAGAAATTCCTTCAGTAATGAGTAGAGTTTTTTAGCTTGAAGCAAACTGCTGTGGGTTTGGTTTGGTTTGGTTTCATTTGATTCATAAAATGGAGAAATCAGCAAAGTACCAGACCTGCCTGAATAGCAGCAGTGTTTGCTAGTGTGACACAAAAGTTCAGGTCAGGGTCTTGCACATGTTGAACAGTAGAAGCAGGAAATCCTCCCTAAAACACATCCAATGGATTTCTGGTGGCTGAATAAAACCAGCTCTCAGTGTAACCTAACCTTTCCAAACTCTATGAATCGCTATGGAACTGTATTCCAAGAAATGTATTGCAATTACACAGGGGCATGCCTCCACAGTAAGCCCTTTTTTCTTTTTTCTTCCTTCATTAAGAATTCTGATCTAGAAGCAGAAACTGGCTTTGTTTGGCAGTGATGGAGTTTTTCTTGCCACTATCTATTCTGTCATCCCATGATTGCAGCTACCCAGGAAGACAGGCCATGGTACAATTTGTCAAAACAAACCAGCATGTATTTCAGTTTCCCAGGCTAAAATTCATTGCAGTTCAGCAGTTACTATGTGAGATGTGACTGAAGCAGAAGTAGGCAGACCATCACAGTTGGGAAACAGTAACTATCCCAAGATAAGCTGCTCCCTGCCTTGCACGGGAACACCAGTAAACTGAACTGAACGCAGTTGAACTTTACCACCTTAATTCTGTTTTGATCCTCCACGGGTTTTGATTGGCTCAGTATAGTAATGCTAAGTTGTAATTGCTTTCTATAAGTAGAGTTACTCTTTGTTTACACAACAAAGCAAAAATGTGATTGCATTATGACCTAGAGCATAAGCCCTCTGGGCACCAAGGGTACCACCACATGTCATTTGCAGTCAGTGCTATCCCAGTATGTCTTCATTGCTATCTTTACCTCTACAAGCTAAGTTTTGATTAGTTTTGGTCTGACTGTTTCTTCTAGAGTTGCCAAATGTGGCAAAACAGAGGCATTTTGTTGCTCAGACCTATCCTAAGGAAATTTAATCTAGTCCAGACAGCATCACTGCGTGGGATTCATCTCACTAATTTTAGCTATTTAATAGTTAGGCAGCAGGTTGAACTACTTAACTAGTAGTCACTGGAGACAAATAGCCATCTCCAGAGAATGACTTGCCCTGGCCTGTGTCTACAGTGAATCATCTTCTGTAGGCACCCATCTCTCCCTGTTGATTGTTGAGGAGTCTAGATGACTAGCTTAGATGATGACTGTAACTTTTTGGTAGCAGAAGTTGGGTAACATGAATCCCTCCAAGTAATTTTTATCTAGGCAAGACAACTTTCCCATCTCAAGATACACTGCACGTAGCCAATGCTTGAAATGCAACATCTACAGAAATGGCAACATCTACAGAAATGGCTACAGGGGCTGTGAACACGAAGAATGTGATATGCTTTTCAAGTCTTCTTTAGCCTGACTAGAGAATGGGGCTTGTCTTATGTTTTCATTCTCCTTATCCGGTATAATAAACCTTAAGCTGCCTTTTTCCCAATGGATCTTTATGAACAATACACAAAAGGGAATGATATCACTACTCTTCATTCATGCTCATACAGTGCTCTGCGAATCCCAGAGGGAGGCTTAAATACATGCTCAGAACATCAAGAATTAAAGTTCAGGGCCTTGTGCATCTTGGCATTACAGCTGCAAATAAGAAGAGGACAGACCTTGCCCCAGGGACTTAAAGTGATTTGACAATAGTTGCCTAAAGTATTCTGGAGGTGACCAAGGTATGAAATGGACAAGTCCTAATGAGGACATCCACACCAGGCCCAAACTTAATTTTACTTGACTAATGCCAGTCTGACTCAATTATGGTGACTCACAATGTTTTCTTGTAGCATGAACAGAAAGAACCAACCTAATGTTTGGAAATGTCTGACTTCTCCAAACTTGTTAGACGTGTAGTCTATTTCTGTTCTGAGGAGATGGGGAAAACAAAAAACAACCCTCCACCCTGGCATGTAATGCTTCTATTCAGCAACAAGCAATAATTTCGCCATTGCTTCAGCGATCTTTTGTCATGCTTTTTTTTTTCCTTCCAGCCAACTCAGATACTGAACATGGGAAAGTTGAATTCTTTGTTGGCTCTGAGTATTTTTTCGTGAAAACTTCCTAATACATGAAAGGATTCTGTTTCAAAATACTAATTTTGTAGGCAACTAACAAAGATGTCTTTTTTTCTCCCCTTTTTCTTGGAATTGCTTCTTAGAAAAAAAATCACAGAGGGGGGGTTGATTTTACACAAAAGCTGCTACTTGTAGGAGACCTTTATAAGTTTAACAATTTAAAAGAAGTATTGAAATGTTTGATACACTACACAGACAATGCCCTTCACATGAAAATCATTGTAGAACACTCAAATGCCACATAGTCTTTGTGTCATGATAATCTACTGTATAAAACTAAACAGTCATAAAAGTAATAATTTAGGAAAAAGGTTGCTATTTCATCTGGCAGTATAGTTATTGTAATAATAGCATATCTGGGACATGAGAGACTTTAAGAAAGGGGGAGACAAAAAGAACTTTAAAGCAGTCAGTGTCTGTTTCCACTAAGCTACTAAATCACATCTTATTTCAAACCAAGGTACATGTTTAAATTTCCATCCAAGTTCTAATCCAGTGGCTTTAAGCTAAGCTAGTATCTGCTGCTGAACTGGATCTGCTCTTGGATAAGCTTCCAGCAATGCTTTTTTCCTAATCATGCCAAGCCACTTGGCAAACTGCGTCAATAGGGCACAGAAGTCTCTCTCCTGCTTCAGGTTCATATATCTTTTTGTCTTTCTTGTGCTGGTGACACAAGATCTCTGGATAAAATTGTGTTTTAAAGCATGAATTATCATTGTAACACTATACATTGCTAATATTAGTAGAATAACAACATACTTTAAAATTATTCATATTAAAGCACACAGTTAAATAGTGTGCCAGACTACACACCCAAAGGGTTGATATTCACCATAGCTAATTTTATGACCTTTTTGTTGGGGATTTAGTTCAGTGCTTAGTCTCTCTATACAGTGAAGCATGAGAGACACTTCTAAAGGCTACTTTTAGGTTAAGTGGCTTGATTTCTAGAGATGCCTTTGTGCTTCCATCAACTATACAAAAAGTCTGTATTGTTGCATGCCTTAACCAGGATGAATCTAAGTTAAAATGCATTTTCAGCTTGCACTTTGGAGTTCCCTAACTTCTGACTTCATAACCCAAATGACAACTTTTTTTGATACTGTACTTTCAGATATCAGTTTCATGCTAAAAAAACCCCATGGATGGATCAGTCATGTGTAATATATGTTAGCACAATCTTACTCCTTCAACCGCCTCCATGTGTTTGATCTCCAACAGACTGATCCCACTTCACTGCTACCCGTGCTTTGTCCCTGCTTCTCTCCCGTGATGGACAGCCCCTGCCAAAAGTTAGGGAAGATGCCAGACATGAGCCTTTTCAGGAAGTATAATCAGCAGTCCCAGCTGTCCTGTCTATGACAACAGTTCACTGATAACCTTGAGCTCCTTTTTTCTTATACCCCATAAGCTTCTCCCTCTTCCCCCATCAGTTCTCATCTGCTTCCCTCCAGTCCCTCAATGTCAGGAAACATGCTGAGAGGTGGGAATTTTGTACTGTCCTTAAGAGGGAGAAAGCAAGGTAAACAGAACAGTAGAGCAGCTAAATTTTGGGGCTTTATATGTGAAAACAGTGGGGAGCAGGATTGTAATGAGTGCTGTAGAGTGTTGCATAGGTCTATATTTACAAAATGCTTCAAATTTTGGAATTTGTTTACCCAGTTCTGAGGCCTGAATCTCTTCTGTCCCTAAGTTTTAATTAGGTTAATGATATATCTCATAACTTTCCCAGTCCTGGGGTGAAGGGCTATTAGGTGTGTAGCCCATGTCTGGTCCCTATCTAAACAAATGTTTAAATTTAGCTCTAGGAAGCCTGAGAAGGTAGCAACACAGTTTTAAGGTTTGGGATACTGAAATAGGCTTCAAAGCATTGTATAAATATGTATAAAAATGTATAGCTTCTCTGTTATTAGGGGATAGCTAAATAAATACCTGTAAGTACAAGTAAGCAGATTATCTGTATGAGAATAAAATCTCAGAGTACACTGCAATGACTAACTCTAAAAACAGGAAGAGCTGACCTGAAGCAGCAGATCTGAGGACTCATGCCCGAACCTTATTTCTGCTCTCTGGAATATTCAGGGGTTTTGATTTGGTCCTCTACCTTATAGGAATTATATTGATATTCAATACACAATATTAGATAAAGCTGTCCTCCAGGAGCTGAAAACCCTTGATATCAACATACACCTTTAACATCCATCTGCAAAAGATGAGGTTTCTAAATTAGAAGAATTCTACCTAACTTCTTTGTAGTTAAGACCTTTTCTTCTTAGATGAAAACACTGCTTCCGCACCTGGTTGGGAAGAAAAGAAAGCTTGCATAGCTTTTAGTTTCTTTGAAATACAAACCTGACAGGACAAATAAGGATTTGTCCTCTTTTTTAGGCATATGCAAACAGAAACAGTGGCAGACGGATGATAACATCATTCCACCGTATCTGAACATTGTGCTTATAAATATGATCAAACTTATCCAGAAAGTTTTCTTAAATGAAGAATTTCCCTACTGAGCAATAGATTTCCCTGATCCCTCAAATAACTCTGTATTGAAGCAAATAAACTTTAGCTATAAAACTTTCAGAGCACAATCTTTTGATTTATATTTCTCTTTGCCTTCCTGGTGGTACAGAGAAGATCTATGCAGCCAGGATGATGCACCTCTTAGGGACTTGATCAAGCCACTCTAAAACTGCTGCCAAAATATCTGGTCATTTATTTAACTCAAAACATTCTGCCATGCTAGAAAAGAAAAGTTGACTGCTGAGCACCAGGAGGCCCAAAATATTTCTACCCAATGGATCATGGATTTCCCTGTGTCACTTATCTTACCATTTTGGTGCAGTACCATATGTTCGCATACAATTCTGTAATGTGACCCATATGTTTGCTTTCCTTGATGAAAACCAAGGAGGCAGCAAATTATCTGCAGCACTGACACACAAATTTTTATTTTTTTTAATTCCTGAACTTAGATTAATTTATTTTACTTTTTATATTCTGCCGGGTAAGTGCTCTCCAGTGAAGGCCCATATTTCATGAAAAATTGTGAACAACTGTTCAGCGAATGAATGTGCCTGAATGTTCCTAAATAACAAGTGTCACAATGTAATCTATTTCATTTTTAATCTAGGGATGGTATTTACAAAAAATACTATCTAAAACTTCTATAGCTGTTCATCTCCATTCTGCAAAAAATATCAAATTCTTCCTGGTGAGCGGAGCTAAGTCAGAGGTGAATTTGGCCAAAACAGAGATCTGAGTCTCAGCTGTCAACATGGAAATGAATTAAAGTATTTACCAACAAAACTCTGACCAGGTTTGGGATGAACAGGGAAAACTGAATGCAGTGAGGAGCAGTTAAGTGTTAGCCAAGACGCAACTCTCTCCACCTCTGAGTATGTATGCCTGTGCCTGTGTTTGTATGTGAGAATAACTATGAAGCTTTGGTCTTAGGCAGGGCTTCTGATGGCATGCTGTTTTAATTGTAATGTGGCCCAACTAACTAACTACATATGGAGCAGTGACATAGCTGTCACATTCTTGCTTTTGAGACAAAAAAGACTGACTAAAGATCGAGATGATCTATTTAAGTCCTATGCTGTGTTGCAGACTGTTGTGACTTTCATGGGTTTTTTTCATTGCATACAGCATACTTCTTATTGTTTAAACATCTACTAGGATTTTTGATAATGACAAATAATGGTATGGATTCTCTACTAAGGGACATTTGGAAAAACTTAAACAATTTAAATTGATGAACTCAAACCATATCCTATGTGGACACTTGATCTGGGAGTTACAGTGTCCCCCATTCAGTTTATCTTAAGTCACTTCCAAAATAAATAAAAATAAATTGTATTAAGGTCACCAGTTCACCAGGAGGAGATGCACAAAAAGAGCTATGACAGATCATCAAGTCCACATCGAAAGCCAATTCAGCATAATTTTTATGATGGCTGGAGTTTACAGTCGCAACAACTGCAAGTATACTCCTAGCAGATCTCTTTCCTTTTCTATATCCTGAAAATCAGGTTAAATAAGGGTTAACATGAAAGTCTTAATCCATCTGATAAATCTTGGCTGTTTTTGAAAGCTTTTTGCTATGCAACTTCCAAACACCATGCTCTGTTGTTTACCCCAAGCACTGCAGGCAAGACAAGATGGAATTAAAACTGAATTTTCACAGCATTTGTGGAGTTAATGTAGAATGTAAATGCTACTTAGCAGGGTTGGGTTTTGGGGATTTGTTTTTTTTTTCTTTTCATATTTGAGCAGTTAACAAACACTTCCAGACTGAGCTTGTTGTTGTGCAATTTAGCAGGACGTATGGATGCCATGGCGGCTGGCTCCCCCTGAGGCCTATCGCTTCCTGATCTCTGCTATCAGATCAGATTTATGACGTGGATAAAGAGGGGTTTGGGTCCACTTAAGGTTTACTGCCTATTGACCATTAAAACTGCTAAAGTGATTTCTAGCAGCAGAGAATATTATATTGGAGATCAGGATTATGCAAGGCCTTTGTACCTCAGGGAAGCGTTTATACTTTTTAAGGCCTACCAGCTTTCTGGTTCACTGTGCTGCAGAGCAAAGATCTTTTCTGGCTCCAGCAGGATTTTCCTAGTTGAAATACATACCTGGAAATACTACAAATAGATAAAACAGTTTACTAAAACATGTTAATCCAGACGTAAAAGAAATCAAAAGATGCGGCTGAATCCTTCCTGCTTTAAATGCAGCAGTCCTCGGAGGCTGCGTTTCAGGCTCAATGGAGGCAAGGTCAGTGGATATAATGGAATTATACCACAATGTAGTCTGTGTGTTTGTTTTATACTTCCTTTTAAAGGGTACAATGGCCATTTTTTCTTTGTCCAGAAGTGGGTAATTGCAATTTCTGCTATTGTAAAGGTGGACTTGTTTTTGCTCTTATTCTTTGGATTTTAGCTTCCACTTCTTTTAATAGTTTAACTTTACTAATCTTTCACAGATTTATGTTTTTAATGTCCTTGTGTGGTTTTGATATCACACCCATGCACACTCTTTATATTGAATTCATGGTTTAAAACAGAAATCTGGGAAATGATCTCATGCTTCTGCACTGATGGAGCCTTAATTTTAGAACATTGCTGTTATGAAATTAAGGCTGCATACATAGTATATTTTGAATAGTTTCCCATTTAACTACTCCTTCATGACATACATCAAAGTGTTCTATCTAAACCTTGGGTGGGGGGAGTGGCTTGGAGTCAGACAAGCGCCAAAATAACTAAATGCTCTGTGTTTTCAAAACTGAGCTGTTCTGAAAAGCAAGCTTCTCAGTCTATTTCTGCTTTAGTTTGGTCTGGAAACACCACAGCACCAGCACTGTAAACAATAGTTTCTTACTCCATTTGGTCAATGGGAGGGCACTTCTTGTCAAAACTAGTCCTGGCCCGGCCTAGATAATTTCCCAGCACTGTAAAGGAAAGTAGGGAGAATGTACATTAAAAATCATAAAAAAGCTGAAAGAGGCTCTCTGAAGATGAAGACTTGAGTGGATTTTTAGTATCAGTGGGCAACATTTCCAAGAGCAGTCAAGTGACTTCAAAATGTAATAATTAAGGTGACTTTGAAAAAGTTACCCAGTATCAGGAAAGTTTCAGTCTTTCTATTGTTTCTGAGTTCTGAGTATTGTGTTATTTACATTTTGCATTGGAAAACATGGAAAAATAAATAGAAAGCTAAAAAACAGTTAAAACTAAAAATTATTTTGCTCAGGTTAAGTTCTAGTTTTTGACAACTATTCAGTCTACTAAAAACAAGCTGCGTAGTTGTATTTACAAATTGGCTAACATTACTGTTAGTCCTCGACATAAGGTAAGGAATGAGTGAATGGCTGAAAAATCAATGGATCGTTCCCACTTATTCAGGTTTCTTCTTATTCTGTATGAGTTAGTGCCATGGCTATTTTTTCACTAAAGATGTCTGGGATGGTTGGTGTCATCAGCCAGCAATTCGAATTCTGGATGAGTATAATTTTAATGAGGTCTTACATCAAGAGATTTCCTATCAGATATAACGACAAGAGTCAAAGCCCATGTCCTCAAAAGAAAGGCACATGAGAATAACAGAAATGGTGCTAGTTCCTCAGTTTTAGTGTTTAGTCTTCCACTAGTTTATCCTCTGCCGTATAAAGGCAACTGAAAATTAGTGCTGGTTTTACTGTAACTGTGATGGTTCAGAAGCTGTTTCACAGGCATTTCTGCCATCTAGCAACCTATGCTAGAGAGGCTGAACATATATGTATATACTCAGGGACAGGGATGTTTCTCTCCATATTTTCTCTATGTTAGTGATTATACATACTTAGTAAGCTTACTTCCTGCAAACCCCTGACATCCTGTCATCGTGATGGCTTGGCTATAAGAAGCTGTCTGGGGATTTCTCTATACTTGAGAAGAGTTGGTTGGGAAAGCTGTAATACAATAACTATGCCAAAAGATGTCCTTAGAGGTGGCATTCCTTAGTACTGGAGGAGGTCTTTTGTTGGCACCCTCAAAAAGAATTACCTATACTAGCAGAAAGACTTCTTGCTGCAATAGTAACCATAGCTTACTGGGTTTTTTGCAGACACAGTTATATCATGTAGGACTATAACTTTTTCACATTTGTAGCTGATTCATTTATACTTGACAAATGTTTCAAGCCTGTTTATTCTGTCATCAAAATCTTACTTTCTTATCTTTTCAACCACCCCTTTGCTTGAACCTGGACTCTTTAGTAGACATTTTATCCCAGTGCCAGATATCACCGTGGGAATAAAGAGCACAAGACTCTGCAAATGCCAGTAACTCAAAAAGTCATGAAGATAATCATAGGATCTCAGTGCTTTAGGGAAGCACCACTTCATAAGCAGCACAAACCCAGTGTTGTCTTTTCCCCCTTTTATGGTAAGACCTACTACTATATGCATTATAATTATGTTAAGTCTTTAGAAGTCTTTTCATCTTTCTACTTCTTCTGTTTGGGTAGGAATCTATCCCAAAGCAGCAGCCCCTGCGAGATACAGGGTTGTTCTGCCATCTTGGGTAACAAATAATAGGTTCACAGCACAGTATTTAACCACTTTCCTTTAAAGCATCAGATCTACAATGTTGCAAATCTAGTTCATCTACTGACCATAAACAATGGGATAATTAATGGAATACTTCAGCTTTGAAATTGAATCCTTATGATCTAAGAATTATAAGTTGGATTGTAATCAGTCTTTGAACCATTTGATGGATTCAGATATAATTAGCACCTCATAAGCCATGGAGGATGTTATTACTGAGTATTTATTACATAGCCTTTGTCACGTAACTACAGAAAGATTGCTCAGGGATACATGCTTTGTAAAACTGAGTGAAACTAAATATTTATTTTCCTTTCCTTATGTATGTTTATTGTTTCGAATTTTGTCCATCAAACTGTTTACCGGTTCTAAGGCATAAGAATTGTTCAAGTGCATTTGGAAAGGATGTTTCTTTCCAGGTTACATGAAAAAGCACTTGCAGCAATGGCTGCATTTCTTTGTAGACAAGGCAAAGGAGAAAGCACATGCTAAGTTTTGTATTAGTATCTCAGCTATTGACCTGAAGGCGCAAGATTTTTGTATGTGCAAATGCCCCCACATTCTGCAAATATCTTCTCTTGCAACAAACTAAAAGCAGGTCAGATTCCTCATTAAAACTATGGGGTTTTTCCCACTATTCTGGTGTGGGGAAAAGGCTTAAAAGAAAATGCAAATGTAGTGGTTGATATAACTTATATCCACTTAAAGAGCTCTTTGCACAACCAGAATGATATAAAACATTCAATGTTAATGAGCTTCAGATCAGGCACGTAGACAGAAATATCAACAATTATGACTGCCTTAATTGGATATCCATTTTGATTCTACACACCTCTCCCCAGGGGTGTGGTAACTAAAGCCAAGTTTATTCTTGGATGGCTTTACTCATAAACTAAGTGATATGTAAGGCATTCCTAGTGTGGGTGCAGTTAGCCTGGCATTGTTCTGCCATAGAAGCACACCCTTCCCTGAAACAAGGAGACGTGCAGTTTGCTGGTATAACTGTCTAAAGATTAGTAGTTTCTCTCAGCACAGCTATGCCAGCCAGGAATGAAACCACGCGTGGCAAAAGTCTGTGGGAGAAGACAGGGCTTAGGAACAGTGTGATCTGGTCCCTGCGCTGAGAGTGATGCTTAGCACTCACTCTCTGGGGAGAGGAATGAAACGTATACAGTATTATTTCAGATCATTCCCTGCTCCATTTCCATATCCAGTGCCTCTCCCAAATGACTTGCTGAGTGTAATAAAAGAAATTTATTGTATTTTATCTGATGATTTCTCTACTGTTCTCAGCCACTTCCCTATCTTGTATTCTTTCATCTGTGTGACTCATCTTCTTTCCTTTAAAAAAGCAAGCATGTCAGGGCATTCAGAATATAGTAGAGAAAAGAAGCAGCCAGTGAATTTATTTGATCTTTCTTCCAGGATTTCTGTTGGGTAAAAAAAAAAAAAAAAGGAAAATTCTGGATGAAGCATCTTCCATTCTTCAAAAGGAATCAGAATGGAGACTTCTGGAAACTCAGGAAAATTACATTTACAATGCCATTAAGCCCTCTTTTTGTAGTGGGGTTTCAGATACATTTGCTGATTTGATTATGAAAATTTGTACTGATGCAGCAAACTACCTAGGAATCTCAGTCACATTTCAGAGCACACTGTAAGGCTCATAGAGACAAAACAGAAAAATGTTTTGTGACCTAAAGATCTTATAATCTGAATGGAAAATCAGAGATCATACAGATAAAAAAAGACAGAGCGGAACACAAGGTAACCAGTGATCAGGGATTTTTGTGATGTCAAAAGACAAATAGGAGTACCTGTCTTGTGAGAGGAGATTGAAAGGAGCTAGGCTTTTTTTACCTAGCAAAGTCAAAGTTGAGTGTACTATTCATAGATAAATTTTGTAGATAGCTAAGTATCAGGAAAAGAGAAGAATTGTTGAAATTCAAGGATAGTTCAAAGCAAAATTCACACAATTTCATCCTAAAACAAGTTAGCTAGAAGAAGATTTTAATCTCTTAGAAGCATAGAAATGGCCTTCCAAAATGGGAAGAGGAAAGAGATGAAATCAGTTCAAGATGGAGCATGAGACGTTTACAGCAGGATAGGGAGGATCCTGAAGTTGGTATCTACAACTTGGCATATGAGACTCTGGCTGTTCAACTTGTTGATATCTGCAAGAGACGCCGGAGGAAGACTTGATTGCTGTTTGTTGACCCTGTCTGTTTTCACTCCCTTCATATTGTACTTAATTAGCTCTGTGCTTCAGGGCTTCTGCCAGGTAAGTGCAGGAACAAGGAAGAATGTCCTCTTTTCTCCCCTTCAATGCAAAACATGGCTTCTGGGAAAGATGGTGTTTCACTTTCTTCTCATATGTCAGTGATCAGTGGGAAGTCCTTGAAACACTTAGATCATTTTGGCTTATGTGCCTTAATCATGTCCTCAAGGCAAAACCCAGTCATTATATTTCAGGGTTCGTACTGTATTTTATATTTAACCACTAATGGATTGGGCTTTGGATTTTAGTGGGGGAATTGCCTTCCTCTGTTCTATTTTCATCTAACAAAACTCCAGCCTACGGCAGCCTCAGATACTGCATTTCCCACACTTTTGCCTGGTCCCTTCCTTTGGGACAGGCTAGTTTTGGTAGTCTTTCTTGTATGAAAGCTTCTAATAATGTTCCAAAGATTTTAGGGCTTTTTTTTGTGGTTTCTGGTATATGGGATCACGTACTGTAGAGCTCTCTGGACTCTGCATTGAACGTGAAATACTTGTCTGCCTGCAGTTGCAAAGGATTTATCTTTGTAGGATCTGAAAAAAGACAGGTAACTCTGTGGATGTTTCTTGTTAACATAGGGGAAGGGAGCAGAGGGGAAGGGCATGAAAATACTTGTCTAAAAAAGCTGTATATGAATGCTGTAGGCTGACATCCCAGAGGCAATGTTTTGGCAACTAGAAAGCCTGCAACCTTGTCTCTCCAAGGCATTACCTTTGGTGGCCTGCAAGTACAAGGGAAACAGCTTTCATGAGGTGGAGGTCTCTGTTGAAGCAGAGGGAATCGTTGGGGAAAAGGGTGTGGAGCCCTGTATCTTCAAAGAGCATGCCATGGGGCAGGGCATTAAGACATTCTTGGAGAGATTTTCTGTGAAAATGAGAAGAAAGTATCCAGGAGTGGGGAAAATTTGGACTTTTTCTCCCAGCTCAGAAGACCTGAGGCACCTGTGACTGATCATGAAGGGAGTTCAGAGCAGTAACCGCCACTGGCACTGGCAGCAGAAAAGGATGATTTTTTATCCATATTTGGAAGGAGCATGACGTTTCCTTGAAATGATTTTACTGCCTTTGCAAAGGGTAAACTGAATTTAATAATCATAGGAAAGGCTGTTAAATGTTTCTGCGGCAAAATCCACATGACACGTCCACTGACTCCCTATAAGTTGAGGAATTTATCTGGTGGACAGATCAACGCAAATTGAGAGGTGATCAGGAATTCATGGGCCCAGTGAACTGAGGCTAGTCAGGATGCAAGCTAAGGGCATAAAATCTCCTGTGCTCCTGGCACTTTATTTTGCCTTTCAATCAAAAGTATTACCATAGTACTCATAAAAATCACAAGAATAAAACGCCAACAATTGAAAGCATATAATTCAGCTAAAACCTCCAGTTTTGGCAAAACAGTGTTTTCTTTTGGAGATGCATACATTTTGTTTAAAAATTTTCAATTATAGCTACACATGACACCTTTTACTTGAGGCAGACAACCTGCTGGGCCCCAAGGACAGGGCTGCTGGTCTGCCACTGAAGACAGATGAGGCATTGTCATGCTCTGACATCCAGGTAGGGGTTCCCCAGACTCACCCTAGGGATTCAACAGCTGTTTTCCAACAGAAGCTCTTCCAAACAAAGCAGCCTCACTGAATACACCACCACTTTTGGATAAGGTTTTACCTCATCAGAACATTCCCATTTAGGTCTTATTCCAGTGCTGGATCAGATGAGCAGGCTGGTCCCAATGAATGTGCAAAAGAGAATAGCTGTGAATAAAAGAGATTACATGCAAATGCTGCCTTTTATCAGTGTCTTTTAAGTTCCTTCCTCTTCTTTTCTAGTAAAGAGAAGTGGAAAATATGTTGACTTTGTCTTTGCTATTCATTGCTTGATATAATCTCCCAGATTTCAAATAAAATTTTTGCTACACATAACATTAGATGCCGATACTTGGATATGAACCTGTTACTTGTGTGAGAGAGAAGGCATTTTTAAAATGTTTTTTCAAACATGTTTAAAAATGTGTCTTACAGAAAGTGAAACAAAGATGCATAAAACTAAGGTATGATTACAGTATAAAACTGTCCTGAAACAATGCTTTTCTTTTAAATTCTGGTGACAAATGCAAAACTTTCAGGACTGGAAACTCAAATTTGCAGAATAAATAACAGGTAATCATGAGAATCCTGACAGCCATTAGAAGTCACTTACTCATGAGGGTAAAATGGTTGATCCCTTCACTGATTCTTAAGAAAAATTAAAAAGCATGAAAGCCATGGATCTGGTTAATGTAGTTTCTATCCAAAGGACAAGATTAATCCTCTGTACTGGAAGCAGAGATTTGCTTTTTGTTTTTCTACAATCACTATACGTGATCTCTATGGCATAATAATATTGAATCATGTCATTACTCAGCATTTCTCAACAAAACATAATTTACTCTTGAACTTTTGTTTATCTGTATTTGACAACTGAGACGTTTCCTTCGGTTTTTTTTCTTTTTTTTTTTTTTTGTTATAGAGGGAAAAATTCCGTCTCTCTTGAAAAGTGTTTCTCATGTGTTTTTCATCAGAGACCATCAATTACTGTTTATGACCTTGGACTTTAATTGTAAATCCAAACCCATCAGTTTGGAAACTTTATGAGTTTGCAAGTAAACCTTGTGTAAATTTTCTGTGCTTGGAATCTGAACGCTTGTTTTAGCAGTAGCTGATGCGTGGTCCTTCATACGTATAACCCTAAGCCTTTAGCTTCACACTGAGATTAGAACCAAGCAACCTGCTAGCTTTCAAGCTATCCCTATTATAGCCTTGATTGTCTCCACATCCTTTGGCTGAGGAATGAAGTCTTTTGAAACTTCTTGAAAGTCACTGAAGTGATTTCTTCCATCCCCTCCTGACCAAAGAGCTGAGTACTGACTCCATGATAGGGATTGCGACTGTGCAGTTAGGCACCGGATTGTAAAACATTTCGCTTGCAAGAAATTTAGCCAAATTACAGAAAAAGCAAATCACATAGCATCTGTAAGCACAGCCCTGATAGAAAGGATCCCTCTGTCCCAAAACTACCAATATTGCTGCAATCCAGCAGAAGCATGTAGTTATAGACTGTGCTTTGCGAGAACCAAGGTCCTACCACAGACTTCCTATATAATTTGGGCAAGTCACTTTTTAATCTCTCTCTGCCTCAATTGCCCGTCTTTTAGGGACGGACCACAATACTTTGATTGCCTTGCCTGTGTAGCTTTTTGTGGTACAGACTGTCTCTAGCTTGATAGCACAGCACTTAGCACAGTGGAGCTATGACCAAACCATATTCCCCTGGGGACTTCTGCAATAAGTATGGCATCCGCTTGTCCTTGTCATGGTAGAGTACATATTTTTAGCCAGATAGCCAGAATCTGGAGCTTTAGAAATCCATAGTAATGCAATGATAGAAGTTTTCTCTCACCACCTCTTTAGAGAGCAGACTGACAGCAGTTTGCAAGTGTCTTTCACTCTCTTGGTTGCTCTTTTGCATGAGTTAAAGGGTCCTCTCCATCTGAAGGCTCATTACATGGGGAGAGGCTGGAGGCTAATAACTGCATCTTGAGGTCCCTGCTGTGACCAGCAGAGACCTTCAGATGGAATAATTTTAATGAACTTCACATGTTTGTAGTGTTGAGAGTTAGTTTCCTTGACTCCTTTTATAGTCATTGCAGACAAACAGGCACTTCCAAGATGGGATTGATCTTTCCTATTTTAGGTTACTATTTTAGGGTGAGATAAATCATCCCCTGGAGTGTCCTATTTCTTTTCATTGACTACAAAGAGACTCCAAACAATTACCTCATGCGTGGACTTCTACCCTGTAGATCTGGGCTTCAACTTGTTGTGCTCATACAGCATCTACAGACGTCACCATACCTTCCCCACAAAGTCAGTAGCATTGTCTCCATTTTATGTTTTTTCTCAGTGGGGAAACTGAGGAGCAGTGATATGACCACAGTGTTCAAGGTCACCAAGCAGTCCTATATTGACCCAGTGCTTGATACACTCAGTAACAGTGCAGACCCAGAACAGCTGCTTGATAAAGCTTGGCACCACTCAGTTGAGGCACTCCATGTTTAAAACTGCTGAATACTTGGATCTAAATATCTTAGATAAAGCTACTCTAAACTAGAAACACAAGTTATGCCTCATAGTTGATGCTTATCATTAGTACAATGAGTTTTAAATTTTAAGAAAAAGAAATTGCCAAAGGCACCACAATAGCAGCTACAAATGCCACCTGAACTGGGTTATCTCCTTAGACATGTGGCACCTGGTGGTGAGTGAGAGCTTTTCTGAGTCATTTCTAAACCAAGCAGAAAGCCTGCTGTGTCTGCAATACCTGGGTATAATAGCTCTTAAGACAGATAATTCTCATGGATTCAACTTATTTTGAATTGCCAGGGCATAAACAGAAGGATTAGTAAAGATGGTGTAATGTGTAAAATAAAAATGAGTGGAATAACTGAACAACTGTTAACAGCTAATCCGCTAGTTTATCAGCAGCAAGCTATTTAGCTACTGAATAATTAGCTGCTTAAAGCATAGTGTCCATTCCTCACAACAAGTTAGAGCAGAGCAGCCTGTGTGAAAGGCGTTTTCATGTGGTTTCTCTGAATTGCTTGAATGGATGTGGTTAGTTTCATCGTTTGGTGAAATCTGTCTGGGGGATGAGATAAAACATGCATAATCTTTGCCACCTATTGCACAGCTGTATCAGACCATGTTTCTGTGGTTCTGTGGTCTGATCACCATCAGAATGTGTCCCTTAGCGGAGACTGTTAGTGACAAGCACCAGCATCATGCAAGGCTCAGGTGATGTAAGATCCAGTTCTAGGCATTTGCACTCTTGGCTGATTGCACACTTGGGGCCAGTAACAGAGCACTTCTGCAGTTTTTGCAGGAGTTTCTCCTCTGGTGTGAGCACCTCTTGCTGCGATCATGCATATGGTTGTGGCAGAGCATAGTGCTTTTCATCCTGAGCTCAGGAAAGACCTCTGAAATCACAGAGGTGCCTTAAGGAAACACAGCAGCTTAAACGAGGAGGCCGCAACCAGTTTAGAGACAGCTACTCCCCTCCAAGATCTCTGCCTTCTCCGGCTGCTTCACTTTCACTACACTTCTCCTTCTGGCATGTCCTAGTTTCTTGCTTTTCTCCTTCACCTTTGTCATCTTGCGTTTCTTCAAGCAACCTCCCCTTACTCTCTTCTAGCTTTCTGAGCACGATTTTAAACCATTCCTGGACTAAGTCCAATATGTATAGATAGCCCTCTAAAGGTAATATCACAAATAAGCCAATGTAGGCATCTAGTGTGGAGACAGATTGAATGCTTTTCCAACTTGGTTTCACCTCTTCATGTTGACTGAAGCTGTCTGTGTCAAACTCTCTAATTGCCCATAAAAAATTCAAAACATATTGTCGGACATGAAGTAAATGCACCAAAGGGGTAAATGTCACAAAATGTTACAAGTTGTTTGACACTAGGATGGCCAAGAGAAAAGAGAGTTACTGTGAGAGCATCATCTGAAGATAAAGCTACAATGTAAGCTCAGATCATTAGATAGAGAAGACACAGAAGCTCTTATATAACCAAATTGAAAATTTTAATTTGAACTGACAATCGAACATCAGACATAAATCTGTAGGAAATTAGGCACTTCTAGTATCACAGAACCACTTGTTTACGTCTTTAGCAAGGGAAGGGAAGGGAAGGGAAGGGAAGGGAAGGGAAGGGAA
>KZ505740.1:30901-51547 GCA_002844005.1 Limosa lapponica baueri
TTATTGCCAATTAAATAGAGTAGGATCATGAGAAATAGGAACAAATCTGAAAATACCTTTCCCTCACTCCTCCCTTCTTCCCAGGCTCAACTTCACTCCTAACTCTTCTACCTTCTCCTCCAAATTGTGCAGGGGGATGGGGAATGGGTGTTGCAGCCAGTTTATAACACTTTGTCTCTGCCTCATCACACTCTTCCCTTGCTCCAGCATTGGGGGAGACAGTCCTTCACAAGCTCTCTGATGTGTGTCCTTCCCATAAACTGCTTTCACAGACTTGTCCAGCATGGGTCCTTTAGACAGTTGCAGTCCTTCAGAAATGGACTGTTCCACCGTGAGTCCCCCCCAGGGTCACAGTTCCTGCCAGAAAACCTGCTCCAGTGTGGGCTTCTCTCCATGGACCACAGTTCCTGCCAGGAGTCTGCTCGAGCATGGGCTCTTCACGGGCTGCAGCTTCCTTCAGGGTGCATCCACGTGTTCTGGTGTGGGGTCCTCCATGGGCTACAAGGTGGATATCTGTTTCACTGTGGTGTCTCCAGGGTCTGCAGGCATACAGCCTGCGTCACCATGGTCTTCACCATGGGCTGCAGCAAAATATCTGCTCTGGTGCCTGGAGTACCCACTCCCCTTCATTCTTCACCGACCTTGGTGTCTGCAGAGTTTTTTCTCACATGTTCTCACTCTTCTCTCCCAGCTGGTGTTGCACAGATTTTTTTACCATTTCTTAAATATGGTATCACAGAGATGCTACCAGTGCTGCTGATGGGCTCAGCTTTGGCCAGTAGTAAGTCTAGCTTGGAGCTATCTGGAACTGGCTCTGTCTGACATGAGGACAGCTTTTGGTGTCTTTTCACAAAAGCCGTCCCTGCATCCCCCTGTCTAACAAAACCTTGCCATGTAAACCTGATACAGTCTTCCTCTGTCTTGTCCTGATATCTTAATTTTCTAGCCACAAGCTCCTCTTCTATCATAGTGCTTCATCCAAACTCTGGGTTAACTGGGTCCCGCATCCCCACTGCCAACTCTGTCCTCCACTATACCTTCTAGTTCTTGCCTGATCTGGTCCCGCTGTCAATATGTGTGCTCATTGACTCATTTCCCTCATTTTCATAATGTCATTATGAGCAACCCTAGTTTTTCAAATCAGCCAGCTTTCACCTAGATTCAAGCTGGATGCCACCAGAAAATCACTGCAAGCTCAAGAGAGTCCAGCACCCTGTTCCCACCCTGCTTCAGGGGAGCTAACAATCTTCCATGAACAACAGCATGTTCAGTTTTTAGTTTTTCTGGGCTAGCACCTTCTTTTTTTGGTGTGGTCAGCATGATGAGCCATGAGAGACTTGAACAAGCTCAGGCAGATTTTTTCAAAGACAGGAATTGTATCCCCCCAATCAGAGGGACTGTGCCCACCCATTAGGATTTTCAAGTCACAGCTTCAAACCATGGAAGAGTTAGAGGGTTGCAAAGTGAAGATGTCAAGGACTGGAACAAACTATCTCTCCCAACAATTTAGTTTTTGGAAATGGTTGAAGTGTTGTTGGGAAGAAAAAATAAAATTATAGCAGCCCAAGGCAAGCCCAATGCTTACTATTGGTTCAGCAAGAAGTCTGGGATGAGAAAAGAGACAGAAGGGACAGAGGCCCCCCCATTGCCAGGTACGGGCAGCCAGGCTGCCACGCAGCATCCCCTGTGAGCCCCCCCAGGTGTGTGCTGAGATGGGGTCTTTTATCTCCATCGCTATTTAGCTTTTCTCACTTCCAGTGAGGAGAGCAGATGGGGTAGTCAGCATCTGCAGAATCTAATAAATGCTAAGAGATACCAGGGGATGCGCCTGCTCTGAGAAGCTGAACAGATGTGCTAAAATTGAGCTGTATCCCCATAAGGCTTTTCATGTCGATTTGTTTATTTTTTGGACAATATCAGTCAGACTGAATTGAGCTATCTGGATTTTATGTTCCTGGGAACCAGTTTCATTCACAGACCTTATGCCAAAAAATAAAAATTGTCTAAAACTAAAGATGATTTCTAGAAACTGCAAAGGCCAGAAGATGTCTGAGGTCTGCCTTCTCGTCTGAGAGGAGGAAAATAGAACTTGAGGCTTTGGAAAAATTGGGTCCACTTCAGAACTCACTCACTGGACATTCATTAACTAGCCTCGGATAGTATCAGGACAAGTCAAAAAGATGGAAAGGCAGGCTTACTGTTGTGATAACATGGTTTGTGAGCCATGAGGTGCTCATTTTACAGATATCAGAGGACACAAAAATCTCTGGCCTGTGGGCAGATACTCTCAGAAATTAGATGAAATGTGTAGTCCTTATCCATTTAACAGAGATAATGGGAAAAAGAACACCAACAATGCTGAGTGCTGCACATTTCTTGTGGAAGCTCACTCGGTAGGAAAGTGGCCAAAAGGCAAAATTTGAACAATGCTGGAGACATCAGTGACGAAGACTGCAAATCAACTCTATTACATACCATAATCTATTTAACTGCAACCAATATCCTAAAAAATGGGGTTTTGCCCAGAAGGCCTACTTAGCTGTTTGCTTTTCCAGTCATCCAAATTTCTGCTTATTTCAGTATTTTGATACTCTCACGGATAGTGTTTTACTGTACCTTGGTCAGGCTTCAGAAAACCGACATACTTTAAGAGTATGAAAACAGCAATTTGATTTTTTCATAAATGTATCTGAGACCCTTTCTTGTATACCATAAAGCAGAAGTATTTGCCAAGGTAACAGGTTTAAATGGAAGCATATCTAGTTAAAGTCCTCTGTGTGTAAATTGAGACAATTCTGCATAGTACTGCGTGACATATTATAAACTAGAAATCATTAAATATTAATTATTGACACAGCTGCTGTCAGTTTTACAAAAGAGTAAAAATCTTGAATGTAGAAAATTAGTGACTCTCTCCAGACGAGAGAAATCACTTTCTTTTGTAGAATTGAACACATGAATGGGACTTGGGGAGATTTTATCTTTCATTTGGCTTCGTTTATGTGCTGTACAGTTGTCTTTGTTCACTGAGGTTAGTGGGATGGTGCAGGTTAGACTTCAGTTCTGGCCCAGTAGCTTAGCTTGCACAGCACCTTCAGCCTACTTTGAAGGAACAGCACTAAATTTATATATTATGGAGCCCAGTTCACCTCTCACGTATCCTACTTTTTCTCTAGTGTTAATCTATTTGATTATTCTAGAAAATGTACACAAATTACAGATATAAACTGCAAACATGAGTTACAAGTATAACTAATACAGACAACAGTATATGAATATAGGAAAGTGAATACTATAACCAGGAAAACCTAACCATTTTGAATAGACGTCAATTTTGCAAATGGAGGAAAGGAATGCTGTGGAATTTTGCATCTTATCTGAATCTTCTGATTGTTTCTTCTATTTACATTTTTTCAGACCAAAGCACTACATCAGAATACTCCTGAAGAGTTTGAGTCCAAGCTGCCAATAAAAATCTGCTACAGAAACCTTCATCAACCCATGAGTTTTTGCACTTTTAGCCTTCCAATCTTCTCCCCCATCCCACTGTGGGGGAGTGAGTAGCTGTGTGGAGCTGAGCTGCCCAGCGGGGTTAACCCACATCACACCAGCATCTCTGCTGTGGAAGACAAGTTACTCTACATATCGAAACATGATTTCTATTAATTTCTTGTGTTTGAACTATTATTTACTATTAATTCTCTATTATTTCACCATTTGATTATGGGGCATGACTATACTCTTCTATTTGGATAGCTCAACTAATTGAAGTTGATTGATGATATTGCTTAAAAATATGAGAAGTCTTCTGGCACTAGCAGGGGGCAAACAAACAATTTGCAACAATAGTAATAATGACACTCGTTTCTTGAAGTAGCTCATTTTCCAGAAAGCATGCTAATAGGAAATTAATTTTTTTTCTGGTTTCAATGTTAAATAATTCTGTGTTTGTTCTGCCACGTATAGACACTCAGTATGTTGCTTTTTTTTTTTCAGGCTTACAAGGAAGTATTTGTGGTATTGATAACTCTGTCTTTAAGGCTGAATTTCCTGAACAGCATTTATTGATCTTAGGCACAGACAGAGATAGGGAGATTCCTTGTAAGTTCTTGATTCAGAAATCACTGAGCACAACAGCAGTTGTCCCACATCATCTCCTGCTAGACTGCATATTATAGGTCCAGGCTACTTATTATGCCTTGGAGTTCACAGTCCCACTACTCAAAGACGGATTCATCCAGAATTTTTGATCTCAAACTATCCATTTGCACACCATTTGGTGTGCCATTTTTGGAGTCATGTAGTTTGAGATACTTGAAAGAAGTCCTCATGGGAAAAGAAGTTCAACACTATTTGAGGAACAGATTTCCTTTAAGGCATATCCAGAAAAGAACTATTGAAATTTGAAATTCTTAGTGAATTGCTTTAAGGAAGCCTTACACTTGCCAAAAGGAATGAATGGAAAAAATAAGAAAATACATTCCCAGAACTGTCCGTCTTTTCTTTAAGTTGAATAAAGAGCTCCTGTTCCCAGTTCTTCAAAATCTCTTCGGATTAACTTTGATGTAAATGAGATCAGAACAGGATTTTCTAGCTACAATTGTTATACAGAGCTACCTACAAGTTAACTCGAAGAATTCAGCCATCTGTGAGAAACCTGAGAAACTCCAAAATCCTGAGGTGAACCTTACTGTAGGTGGTTCTGGCAAAGTTGAAAAACATCTTTATGCCTAGAGAAATCTACCATCAAAGGGACAATCTCTTTCAGAAATGCTCATCAAGGATGGGCCTTATTCTCATCTGACTTGAATGACCAGCTTGTAAAAAACAAACATGCAAACAGAAAACCATGGGTACAGAATCAAGCTGTAGATCAGGATTAACTCCATCCACTGACGTCACAAGTTTTAAAGCAATGAAGCTCAGTCAAGCACATGTGCCACGTTGCCTGCTGCCGGCAGCGTTAAAAGTGCTTAGCACGCTTTCTGGACGCATTCAAAATGCCCTGCCGCTTGCCAGATAAAAGTTTTCTTTTAAACCGGAACAGTGATGGGCTGTTGCTGCTACTCCAATATCTCATGAGACCAGTTCTTCTTACACTGCATTGTACGCTACGCTTGCAATGTACTGGACGTCCTGTCAGCACATTCCAGTAATTTGGTGGCACAGCCAAAACGGGGAGAGAAAAGAAATCATAGTTATCAAAACAGGCAACAACATGAATCTCTTAGTTAACTTATGGCTCAGGATGTTTCTAGACAGGAATGCTGGCACCAGTTCCCTAAAAACTAGTGTAGCTCTGCCAATGCTGTACAAGTGGTGCATGAAATTTTAGTGTGAGGGCTGTTCAAAGCAAGCTTTTGATTGAGGATTAGGAGCAGTGAATGTTAAGCCGTGGGACACCCCTGCGGTGTGCTCTACTCTACGCTCAGAAATACACTCCAGTTAAATAGAGGTCTGGGTCAAGAAAACATGTCCTACATGATGTCATCTCTTTCTGAGATGATCTTGAAATGACCTTGTTTCTCTGAGGCAAGGGTGAATATGTCTCTTCTCAATGACACACTGTACCTATCGTTGCGCTTCTATTGCCAAGCTGGCTGGGCTGTGCTCAGTTTCCACACAGACTGGAAGTGACAACAGCAAGTAAAGTTTCAAGACACGTCTCCTCAATGAGGCATC
The DNA here is from genome assembly GCA_002844005.1 of Limosa lapponica baueri. NCBI lineage: Eukaryota > Metazoa > Chordata > Aves > Charadriiformes > Scolopacidae > Limosa > Limosa lapponica. Next base: position 36,584 of record KZ505740.1, read on the forward strand.
TTCCAGAAGTAAAATCTTTGCCTATTGAAGGGAAGGTCTTATATCAAGTGTCTGATTCATTCCAGCAAACTTCATGTTATGATTCAATGCTCTCCCCTCGCATTATCTCCAGCTGATCAGCAAAGTTGTTGTAAGTAGGGTATGAAATGAATTTGGTTGTTGGCAAAATATTGCCCTGGAGACCAAATCTGAGAATCTCTTTTTTTTTATTTCCCGATTCAAAGCGCATCTCAAAGTTTTTCTGTCTCTTTCTGTGAAGGAGCTTAACACAGACTTTCTCTGCTAAGGCTGTTTTATTTTTGCAGGCACAATGAAGATTTCTTTGCTTATGGGTGGAAAAATGAGGCGTTCCAAAAAGTTTACCAAAGAATAGCTGTTTACAAAACTAGCATCTTGCTTTTTGTCTTGGGTAACTTAGCATCCATAAATGGCAAGAAGATTGTTCTGGTACTTCAAGTCCCTCTGCATTATTCATTAGGGAAGCTCAAGCTGAATAACATTCTCTGGGACAAAGCTGTTGCTAAGCTTAAAGTTTGGGAGATCTAGTAATGCAATTTTGCTTATCCTTCTCCCTAGGAAACTCTTCCACTCACACGATGTGAGGATACCGTGACTTGGCAAAATCATGCTTTGTGCTACTTCCTGGATACTGGACAACAGGACAACTATGTGAAATGAAGAGAAGATTTATTAGCCCTGACACTTCAGCAATGAATCAAAATGAAAGGAAGAGGAGGCAGAGAGGGGGAAAGAAAGGGGGGATAAGACTAGTTCCTCATGGCATCCTAAATATTGTATAACATGGCTTTTCCCAAAATAAGCAAGAAGAAAAATCCGTACGTATGTGTATATTTTGTAACATAGGTACCAGCTTGAATGACAAATGTAACTTCACTTTTGCCAAATGAAGGCCCATCTTCTATTTGTCTTATTGTAGGGTAAGCTACAACATTCAAGATGTCCATTGCTTTTTTCAGCCATTTGTTTACAGAGTGATTGAGTGCACAATTTCCACTTTCAGGAAATGGGGATTTCACTTTTGGATAGCAAAAGAAAACTTCTGTGTTCTAAAAGAGTGGAAAGGACTGAGGTTCAAAGCTGAACTAGAGCTTTTGCTGATGGCTAGCTTTTGCTGATGGTTAGCTTTTGCTCACAGCGTTAGCAGTGTGATCATGAGAGCAGGCTCTCCTAGCACAGAGGCTTTGGCAAGGGCTGAAGGGTGAACTCAGCTGGGGAGGCATACAGGAAAGGTGAAAGGAAAAAGGCACATGGAAACCGATCTGCAAGTAAGACAAGTTGCAGAAGCTTAAAGCATTTCTGCAAGAGTATAAAAAGTAGAACAAGATTCTCTGTCCCTGTGCATCGGTCCTTCCAGAAATTCCTAGACATGTATAGAAGCAGCAGAAGAAACAGTTTGAAATTAATTCCAGTGCCACTTTATTCAAAGAAATCACAGTCAACAGTGAGTTAATTTGGCTGCAGTGATACAGAACATTTGCCAAAGTACTACTCTGGTGCATTTTTCTCAGCTCTGACTCTCCAAGGGTGTTCTACCTCCCTTCTAACTTACACTGCAACTCTGAAAAACGACTTCTTGTTTCAAAAACTCCCTTCAAAGGCTAGAGGCTCTTGGAAATGTTCTTATTCTGGCATTCTCAGCAGAAAAATCATGGGCTGAGCGAGCACAAAGACTACCTGTTGATCCCTAGAAATGGTTCCTCTGTGGCAGGTTGTTAGGAAGAAAGCTTGCATGGCTTCCCCCTTCACTGGGCTGTTTCTGCAGATAAAGCTCTCAGATCTGCTTTCAGCACTGTCAGTCCGGGACTGGACTAGTCTGTGAGCAACGTCTTTGGAGATCAGGGGAAGTCATGCTCATAATACCATTCAGAAGTACCTTTTATTAGATTTACATATGCTATAACATTCTTTAAAAACCAAATATTTCAAAATCCTTGATTGTCTGATTTTCATAACATTATGATAAATTTATGTTTGTTTTCTCATCTGCTTCTTAGCCCCCCTAGTTAATTTTCCCATGGATCTTGTGGGAAACAGTTTGTGAGATTCTGAGGTGAGGCGAAATTAATCTTTTTCAGTCAGATATTTTCCAGTATAACTACTATTTTTCATACAAACACTTTCATGCAACTAGCTCATTTACAGAATAGTATGTACTTACACACACAACATATATTAAAATAGCAACTTTAATTTATTTATGGGCTCATCTCTGGTTAGTTAAAACTAAACTCTTTTGTGCTAGAAGAATGATTCACTAATTGCAGTTATCTATCTCATAGTGGGTATGAAATTATTAATTATTTTTGCTTTACTGAACACAGAAGTTATGCAAGTTCTTTGTCAATGATTATTATAATTAGCATTACATTTTTAATGAAAATGTTGATATAATAGAGAGAAATTAACAAACCTAAGCAGCAGGTACCTTTGAATTCTGTGTTGATTTGTCTCTGCGTACAGCCACTGACTTCCTTGACAGCACAATGCAATTCTCAGTACACTGTTATTTTTGTATTCACTTGCTATACAAGTTGCCTACAGCATGTTCCCATTTTTCTAAGGTATCCACATGTTCCTAATGTAACCATACGCTGAATGCCTGCATGGCTGATTGTATAAAATAGATGTGTCCCAGGAATACAGAGTACACTTGGTTGTCTTTACTTTGGAAAGTATGTTTTGCATTCAGTACTGCACGTTGTGCATTTCAGCTCAATGTCTGCAATTCATGAGCATTTCTTAAAAATGCTGTTTGTTAAATAATCCATCCAAATGCATTCGTTTCATTGATTATAAGTGAATGTTAGTGATTATTAGTACTACACAGCTAGTAGAACACATATAGAATCAGTTCAAAAGAAGTTAAAACATTTATTTCGACTTCTAGGCTCATTATGACCCAAAAAAGCTGGTTATGACATGAATTAAATGATCATAATGGCAGCACTGAAAACCCAGCATTGGAAGGAAAATGGGTCACTCATGTCCAGTCTAGCTGGGACCATTATTCTAACATAGCTTAAGAACAGACTTGTCAGTCATACCAAAGGGTCTAAGGTCAGAATTTGTGTGTTTGGCCTCCCCTGACTATACAAATGGTGATGGCACTAAAGAGTAGGGGAAAAGAGTTGTTTGTGTAGGACTGCTTCTAAACAGAAGTTTGCTTTCCAAACTTTTCCATGCAGCATCAGCTGTTTTTAAATGATAATATTTTTATCTTCCACTAATACACTTAAAGCAAGACATAACATTCTTGTTCTGTTATTTTACTGGAATTCTTATTTTGATGTCCCCACATCACTTCTTTAATCCAATTTCAGTCTGAGCGGCAGTGCAGTAACTGGTTTATAGCCATGGAAGCAGCTTGTGCCAAATTAGAAAAAGCACATTGTTGTTATTTTTGCAAAGCTGAACTTCTTAGGGAAATTACAGGGGTAATGCTATGACAAAATCAACCACTGAACCGTCATTCTTCTAGGTCCAATTCTAGGACACTTTATATGGGCATACAAGGTCCAAAAACTGTTTAAAAACCTCAGCGGGAAAGAGCCAAGAGAAAATCAACACAGACCAACAAAAATCCCTGACGAGCGAGTTTGTGTGTCCATGTGTCCTTTATAGGAAATTTCTTTTGTAAGTTTTTGAAGCTTACGACAGACAAGGGAAGGAGATGTTTTAACTTTGCAGGACTACAGCAGTGGCAGTTGTCCCTATTCATCAGCTTATTCTGGTCAGCCTGTAACACCCTGGTATTTTTTAGAAAGTGTGAATCATCCTAATCCAAAAAGAGCAAGGTGTATTAGCACACAGTTTCTTTGGAGACTAGAGATCATGTCAAAGCGCTACATTCATAAGGAGCATTGGGTCGGATGAACATCGTGAGAAGGGTATTTGGAAGATTACTGTGAGCTACTAAGTATACTATGTGTCTTGAACTTATCTGTATTTTCCCTGATCTTAACTTCCAGGTGGAATGAAGACTTTCCTAAGTAGACAGAATTCCAGAAAAAAACATATGGAGATGTTTGTAGAGCAGGGTCTAAAACACTGACAAAAATGATCTGTGAACAAAGAATAATGGTATCAGAATGGACCGATTTATTTTTTATAAGATTTTTTTTGTCGAAACTAACAGTCCCTCATTTGAATAACGATTCATGGCACAAAAATGAGTCTACATTGTTAGTTATTGCAAATAAATGATTACATACAGGTTTGTTATTCTATTGTTTAAAGAAGGAGATTGCATATCTGAAATGTATAGGTAAAGATATGCAATTACACTGTATAAACATGAAAAGTAGGTAAGTTCTGGGAAAATCAGATCGTATAATTTTATATGGATGTCCTCCTCACAGACTTGAGAAACTATGAGTTCCAAGATAGGTGAGTTAAATGTATGTGGAGCAGAAATAGCAACACAGGGACTTAATAGGATTTGAAAAGGAAGCAGTTTGTTTGATATCACAAACACAGCAGACAAGTGAAATGATGAATTAGATATCACAAAGGACAGCAGACACAGCAGACAAGTGAAATGATGAATTAGATGTGCAAGTGAAAACTGTCTTCATTAAAACCAGAAAATGGGATGCTGTGCTAACCAGGGCACAGGAGGTCATATAGGAATTCTCACCGTCATTATCCTTATCATTAGTGTTATCTATATGTGAAGCTCTGGTCATGGCTGCAATTGAAGACTGTGCATGGTGACATGCAAAAAATAAAGGTTAAATGGTGATATTTTCCACAGCAACTCAAGAAAGGAACATTGTGAGGAATATTATGTGCTGTGTTTTAACAATGACAGCTAGACATTGGTGCTGACAGCCAAAAATACCTAGAAAATGTCAAAGACAGAGGCTAAAATTTGAGTTTGTATGGAAACAACTGGGGCTCAAGTGAAAAATACAGTTTTGTGAGATATTCAGTTGAGTTGCTGCCTGTATTTAGTTTTGTGGAGGAGATTACCACGGAGGAGAAGAGGAGGTGATGAAGGACAAGAGAAGACATAGACATTAAAGGAAGAGGGAAAATGGGAGTAACACAAAGGACCTTTAGGAAAAGCTAGGAGTAGAAGGACAACTAAGGAAGGAAAGAAGCATAAAATCCAAGAAAGAAGAGGAGCTAGGAAAGGAGCACTGCTGATGTTAACAACAGCAGTTGGCAGGTCAGGAAGACAGAAAAGGGACTAGTGCTTCTGAGGTTTGGTTTGCTAGAGACTTTAGGCAGCAAAAATGTAAGAGACTGACAGATTGGGAAGTACCTGGGATTGAAGGACTCCAAACACTGACGTTGAGATGAAAGCTGAAAAAGTAAAAGAAGATGGAGGTTAAAGCTAATGAGCTAAATTGAGTTCAAGGAGATGTTTTTAAGATGCAACAGAGTAATGGACTACTGTTATGGGATAAGGGAAAGTGGGAGAGGAGTCAATGGTTAAGGGGAAGAATATAGTACTGTTGGGAAAAATCTGATACTGTACCTGTCTGCTGTTTAATGGGAAGCTATATTGGTCTGTCGGGAAATACATCACGAATAAACCATAAAATGAAACCTTTAAAAAAAAAATAGTGTGATTCATTCTATATAAGAAAAAGATTATAGTTTTATTATCCAGCTGCTTACCAGTAGGATAAAGATGGTTCCCATTATTTTTCATGTTCTCCTTTACCACTTTCCTCCTCTTCTTAAAGTGCTACCATATGTTATACACCTTATTTTCCTGAAAAACTTATTACTGGAAACCCAGTGGCATATGTGCAATGTGGCTGATGTCACCCTCTACCTAACATGTAAATATATAGCTACTGACTCTGCTCTCAATAGGAGCTGCAAACTAGACTTTGGCTGCTTAGCATCTCTGAAAATCAAGTCACTCTTTCAGATACCTGAATGTAGGTTTAATTTTCTAACATTTTGGTAGCGTTTTAAAATATGTTGAAGAGTAACTTCCAAAATAACTTTTAGGAAATTGAAGCAAAGACTAGATGAAATTTAGATCTTTGAATTCAAGGTGGCAACCCTTTCCCTGCCTAAACCATGTAGGTGTCTGAGATACCATTTAACCAATTAAATTTTATATATACTTGGATGGTTTTAGTGCATCTGCCCATAAACTAAGCATCTAGATGCATAGATGCATATTTTCTGGCTGTGGACTTTTTGGGTTTTACAAATCTGGTAAGGACCCCAGGACAGAGTGGGATCAGGGGCTGTGAATGCCTTATTATAGAAGCAGGGTCAAAGAGGAAGATTGGTGGTGGTGCTGCTACTCATTCTGCTACAAATAAAAACAGTAGGAAAGAGCTGTAGACTCTGGTCTTTGCTTCCTGAATTGTTAAGGCAGTTTATTTTAGACAGGTGCTGGACGAAACTCAGAAATGATCCAGAGCACTGGGATTCCCTATTCCCAGCAGCATGCTCTAACCACCAAGATCTCTCTTGTTTACTCTTCTTCTGGTCCCATGACTCCGTTAGTCCTGGATGCTCTTGGCTACATTTGAAAGAAACAGTTGGTGTTTGCTTTCACCATTGAAATATTACCTAACTTTGCTGCTTCACAGATGTTGACTATTTGTTGATTTGCTGAAAGCCTTTAAAGCAACCTCACTTGCTTCTTCTCTTCTCTTTTCAAAGGCTGAAGTTGGGCTGTTAAATTTACACACTTTATTCAACAGGCTATGTGGAGGATTAAGAGCCCCCTGCAACCCATTCCAGGGGAAGAGGAGATATTGAGCACCTTCAGAAAACAGAAAATATCAGGAATCACAAAATTCACATTGAAGATAGATTTATGTGTCATTCAACTTATTGCTTCTGATTTTGATTCCCCCTCCCCACTCTGGTCTAACCAGATATGTGGCCCAAATGTGTACAAAGCACAAGTAACTATGCAGTAATCAAAAAAATAATTTAGGAACTCCTTTTCCTCATTGAAAAGCTTCAAAATGAAAACTCAGGTGTAGCTCCCATGTGTAGGCCCAGGAGCTTCAAACCTGAATCAGTTCAGCTGAGTAGGATCTGTTTAATTCAGATCTGTTTTTTACTTATCAAACGCAAGAATCATCTAGTCAGTTTGTTTATAGACTTGTTTTATTAGCAAATAATTCTTCTCTGTCTCAGTTGTTTACATTCCTATGTGGCCTGTTTTGTCAAAAGATATGCAACATTTGCCAAACGTACTTCCTGGAATTTCATAATTGCACTTTGATTTGTTTCCTCTCATATGTCTAAGCATTTCTTTTCAATTTAAAAAACAAAAAGCAAAGAGATGAACTAGGCTTCAAAGGGCTTGTTGGCATCAGCATTTATGTATTTTGGGGGTATCACGAAACTGAAACAACATGAGATTAGGTGGATTCAGTTACATTATTGACTGCTATATTTAGAAAGAAGTGAAGGAAGTGTCACTCCTCTGCATTGTGTGGACTTCACCTGTGGAATCCATTACCGCAGGAAATAGTTTCAGCCAAATATTATGGCTAAACTTAAAAAAAGGATACGTGTAAGTATTGTCTAAGAATAACATCTGTTGTGACAAATGTTAAAAGAAGAACACTTCAGTGCACTGGTCTCATTAAATAACACTGTAAATAACATTTCACAGCCTGGGAGGAGTACGGTTTTGTTTTGCTTGCTGGCTTTCATGACAGCGAAGGACTGGCCAGCCTCAGAGCTCAGAGGTGTTCTAGACTGTCTTAGACGTTTTAAATACTCTTCCTGGTCTCTGCCTGCTGTCCCAGGAGGTTTCCTGCAGGTCATATATCTTGTATGGCAGTCTCGAGAGGATGTGTCATATAGTCTAGCGTGTCTACAATGGTGTTTATTGCCTATGGTGGGGCAACTGAGTTGCTCCCCTCATGGCTTGACATCCAGCTGAAGATACTATCAGACTGAATTAAGTTTTTAAATAGCCTACTCCCCATTTAAAACTATCTAGACTTTCTGACTGTATCCTAGAAATTATTCTGTGATCCTGGTGGCTCATATAATGAAAGAGAATGTGAAAAAATTGAGTTATTTCTGATGAACTTGAATTAATTTTCAGCTCAAAAAATTTCATTTTTTTTTTTAATCTTGAAAGAGAAAAAACTTTCAGTTCAATTAATTTCTGACTGTTTCCATGAACAGTCTTGTCTTCCTGATGGCTATGCTCTTCTCAACGTGACCATAAATATAGAAAGGAAGGCAACTGTTTCTGACCTTGTTTTTATAGGCTAAGCAAAACTCACCTGGAGTGTTTTCATAGATGGTCTTTCCAACTTTCAGAGCATCCCAGGAGCCTTTTCTGAATCATGTGTGACCTGTACTATCTTGAGCATGGTTGGAAACATCCATGCAGTTTTACCAATTCTTTGCAGATTAATGTTAATGAACTCCTAATTCCCTCTAGAGTTGCATTAGCCTTTTCCATATCTTAAAGCAGTATTCACAGCCAAGACTTTCTCTTCTGTCTTTTCTAGTACTAGAGGTACAAGCAGTGCACACTACTGACAGGGTGGGAACTGGGTTAGCTGTCTACAAAGAATGCAGGAGGTGTAAGCGGGGACATATCAGTGCTCAGAAAGACTTTCCTAATTAATTTTACGCATATTACATGTGTTAAATGAAACCCTAAATGGAGGCTTAGCACAGTGGAGTCAATCACACGCAAAAGATTTCTTTGTAGAATAATCTTTAGTGTGGCAATAAATGTAATTAAGCCCTTCCTTTTAATGACTGCTCTGTGCAACTTTACGAAGTAGTTTTATCCATTTAATATTTCACAGTTAAGTTCAAATTTAATATATTTTATTGAAATGATATAGCATTTAAATGTTTTAGGCCTTCATAACAGCATTCAGGGAAACTTTTTCTACCAAGTAATAATAGTAAGCCTGGTTTTTCCTCTGTTGGTCTGCTGTCTGCTCAGAGGATGTCTAGGAAGGTCACACATGGCAGAAAACTCTTGACAGTTTTTTATCTCCATCTATTTCAAAAAGTAAAAGAGCAAAGGTACAAAGAGCTTCCAGACATCTGCCTGAAATGTTCCTTTTTAAGTGAAGAGTGAAAAAAACTGAGGTAGCAACTACATGTCTCTCTGGATGGTTTTATGACACCTCTAATTATAAGCATTCTCTGTCAGTATGTCACATTTGGTTCACCTACCTCATTGGAAAGGCAACAGTCACAGCATCCATATAATTAGATCTTACATAGCTCAGGAACACTGTATACTCAATGGCTGGCCATAAAACTCAATACTAGTCCTGTAGTGGACCACAGCTCTGGACTTCACTATGAATTTTTGACAAAAAATTGGCTTCTGTTTGTCCTTCAAGTGACTTTTTGGAATGGAAATCAACATTGTTTATTCAGAAGCAGCTCTCTGGCTTGAAGGGGAAGCCTCAGATATTTTAAAAATTGTTAAACTTGTATTTGTAAACAAATACTGATGTTCTGTCATGCAGATGCACTGAACTGCTGAAATGCTAGTTCTTGTACAGGATACTCACAGCTCTTCTGGCATTTACCCACGTGATTTATAGGCGTTGCTTTCTGACATATGAGCTTCGGAGTGGATAAAGCCATTGCAAATTGTCCTGTTCTATAATCTTGCTAAGATCCAAACAGAGAGAGTTTATTGACCTTTAAATGTATAACAGATTAAAAAATCTGGCAGTGACCATAAAACTGATAAAGTATCATAAAATGTCATCTCGTGCCATAAAAATGTGTCAGAGAGCAAATAAAAACCTATTTAAAGTTGTGTACTTAGTCACTCATAAGAGATTTTCATGAACTTGTAATTTTTATTTATATGTCTTTTGGTGAACTTGATAGGACAAGGGAATAAATTTAACCAAAATGCAGATGGAGAGATAAAATAATGAAGGTATTCGTGCTATTTTTTTTTTCAAGCAGATGCTATGTCCTCTTTTGTTTCTAATATTTCCTTGTTTTATATATCAACTGTGTGCTTGCACCTGAGGAAATCAGCCTTATCAAAGTCTCCTCAGGCGACCCCAGCAGCTTTGAATGGAGACTTGCACTGGTAGTGTTTATCTGGTCTGAGAAGGATGCTTTGGTATTTGAAGTTTTGCTGCCAAAAGCACATAGGTTCTGTACACTTCATGCCGTCTTACCCATGGGAAATACACAACATCTTACAGAGTTTATCCTGGTAGGGCTTAACTTCACTTGAGGTAGGATAAGCACTTCTGAGAAACAGTCCTTTTTTAGTTTTTGAGTAGATTCAAGTTACTTGCAACTTGAATCTCTTTTTTTGGCATTCTTTGGCATTTAGTCAATATATGTTTTGTATTATCTACAAACCTTGTTACTGAGAAGCAATGAAGAATCCTCCTGAGATTACTAGCTGAAGGTAATAACATTGGTTCCTGGAGAAAGATATGCTAGAACTTGCCAGATATTAGAAATCAGTCCTTTACTAGTACTGGACACTTTATGAGACTTGAAAATTTTGGTGACTAAGGGAATATATTTAGATCTCAGCATGTGATATCCAGAGAGATGCAATTTCTGTGGTTTGAAGACTGCCTTCCCAGACTGCCTTCTGTTCTAATCCACAGATATCAAGCATTCAAGCTGCAGCCTGCGTACTGCCTGACTTAACAAAGTGTTTGGTCTATCTCACCTACAAAGACTTTTCAGACTCTGCATTTTCATGTACTTTTTAAAATTTCCTAGATGCCCCAGCTACAACATATACATAAATGCATATATATATACATATATATATACATAGATTGAATCTTTAAAAATGAAGTAATCTTCATCAGCCTGAAATAGTGATTTGATAAACTCAGTCCCCTATCAGCTACCTAGCTGTACAGTGATGCTGTAAATGTCACAGCTTTTTTCTGTGAAACCCGTTTCAGCACCGGATATAGAGAAGAGCATAGAAGGAGCATCTGTAAGTACAGTTCATCCAGTTCTTGAGAAGAAAAAGCACAGAGGAAAAAAGGAGAGAAAAGAACAGAATAAGAGTGAGAGGAGAGGGAGACAGAGGCACTCTCTAAGCAAACTGCTCGCACCCCGTCCCTCATTGTCAGGTGATGACTATGAAACATTGCACAAATCAGAAATAACTGCCATTTAAGTCATAGAAAATCTGCCTTTACTCCATTCAAACATCTCAGTTACATCTGTGGGACATTTACTGTAAGCCAAGGCAAGCCTGTAGGTTGGAATTTATATTCCGGCTCATAGAATGCAGTTCTTTCCCTGAGTCATTTTGATATACCCATGTGGTAAGAAACATGAAAGGATGTCTTTGGTTTGGTTAGAAATGTATGGCTTCTCTCTCTGCTGGTCCTTGGGTAATGTGAAAATTTTAATCTGCTCCAAATACAGGCTATAATGAACTTTTCTTTGCTTCAAATATAGGAAGATAATAAGTCCAAATAGTACATTTGCCCACAGCAAGAGCTAGTTTGCTTCATGCTTTTTCACTTGTTCAAATTAATTTACATCACTTCCCATATGATCAGAATAAGCAGCCAGTGAGATACCTGACTCTTTCAGCTTTGTTGGCAGAACACAAAATCACTGTATAACTATGAGGGATTGGAGTAATTCTGGGAATGTTCTTCAGTTTTCCCATTATGTTCGTACCATTTCCCTATGGTATATAGCTTTAGCAGATAGCGAATGAACACTTTTGATGGATTGATGGAGGCAGCAGAAATGATAATTTCCTAAAGATAAAAGGGAATTAATATCCAAAGGAATGGTAAAAGTTACACCTATTTTAGCACCAGATACGCAAGGCTATACAGATCTCACTAAAGAGAAAGTGACCTCTATCAGTCTAGATTAAATTGACAAGAAAATACTCTATACAAATAACTGCTAGCAAAAATTATACAATTGCCAGGTCTCACCATGAAATTTTCCTGTGTAATTTCTGCCTTCCTTCAATAGCCTGAAATTAATTTTACCCAGGAGGCAATAATTACAAATTGTTCTCCCATTCTGCATTAATATTTTATCAATAAAAGAGATATCCAGCCTCATTTTCTTTCTTTTTTTCTCTCTTTTCCCCAGAAAACAGAGAACAAAGCAAAGCAAGACAAAGTAAAACAAGAAAAAGTGAAACAAAAGAAACTTTTAAATGAAACACTGTCTCTTTTCATACAAAACTGATTTTTCCCTTCAGAATTTTTCAGGCACATTTTTACCTTTCAAAAAATGAGGATTTTTCTTCCCTGTTTTCTATTGAAGTGATAGTTTTTAAAGTCAACCAATTTGGATGATAAAGCTGTCACACCCACAGGCTGAATATACAAATATTCAGTCTAATGAGGCAGAGATAAAGCTATCATCATCCTTAAACGACAGCATCAAGATGAAGAAGCATTCATTGTGTACAAGCTGAAATGTTCAGTATACATGAAAAGGTGTGTAAAGGAAGCATAACAATTGCAGTGTGAGTTACAGTGATCCCAGATGCTACAAATACATCTGGGTGAGTGGCTATTATTATAAAAAATAGTATTGTATACTATTATTCCTCATTTCCAGAATTACTTGGCTGGCAGATTTTTAGCTTTTCAGGACCCAGTTGGTACTGAATATGACATAATGATTCTGCATTTTCTTCTGTGTGAAGAGCCTCCTAATATTAATACAACCCCCCCACACCCCCAGTTGAAGAAATGCCTTCTTACACAAGTAAACTTGCAACACTAGGCTTGGGCTCAGAAAAACCAATGTCTTTCCAGGTTTTGGAAAGGATGAAGTAAAGCCACACTGGTGTGTGACCACCACAATTTGACTCTAAAGTCTGTATGACATATTTAATTGTTTGAGAGATTATTGACTAAGTGCAAAATACTAGCTACTCCCTCCCTTTGTCAGATCTTTTTTCTTAATATTTAATTCTTCTTTTTTAGATTTATCACCTCAGCTATTGCACAGCTAGAGATATATGATGCCAGCACCGTATTGGTTTTCAGGCTTCTGAGGGGACTCCAGCCATAACTCTCAGGCTTTTCTGCAAAGGTGCATTTATAAGTTTGGAAAGCTTTGAAGGCTCGGCCTCTAGGCTTAATATTCCCTTAGGAGATCAAAATTCTTCTGCCATATGGAAATAATTTCAGCTTGCCCACCTCCTCCTTCACCGCACTGGCTTAATCCACTCAGCTACAGAAAGCTGCCAAGTCCAGTTATGAATCTTAGTCTCTACATATGCTTTTTGCCAAAGATCAGCAGAAGACAAACCACACAGTGGGCCCTGAATATTTGCTACGATGTGTCAGAATGCATCAGCTAACATGGGGCATATTCCATCCCACACATACTTCAAGTTCCAGTATCTTTTGTAAAATGCTGAGTTAATATTATTCTCACTACCTGCTGACTTCTCCATTGACACATCTAGTCACAAGGAAAAGGATTGAATTTTCAAAAGGAAACTTAAAAATTCACTGTCATCCACTTTTTTCTAATCTCTTGCGCTACCATAAGATACCAAGTTTTTGTGCCTCAATTCTGCCTCACTGTAAGTGGGGAGACAGAATGTAGTAGGAGATATAGATATGGTCAGCACTGTGCCTACAGGGCCATACTGAGCCCAGAGAGAGGAGATGATGAAAAAATGTGAAGTGATGGAAGAGAGATTACCATATTTGGAAACTAACTTTTGCTTCTAGCTTGAAGGATATGTTTGGGCAGGTTTTAAAGTCATTGTAGGAATGGCTAGTCTTATGAACATCAGGGCAGAAATGTTATTTAAAGGGGACAAGGACACAGGGATGATAAAGCTATCGGTAAGATTAGCTTATCTTTATCTTATCTTATCTTTATCTTTAATCTTTAGATATCCCAAAGAGATGGAGCAACCCTAACAGCAGGCAAAGAGACAGAAACAGGAGAAAGAGGAAATGGATACTGAAATTATCTTGATACACCAGAACGGTTGGGAAAGAATAATTAAAGATGAAAGGAAAATGAAGCCAAAATTACTCAGTAGCAAAGACCAGAGTGATGTCTTGACGCAGGAGCTGTTGATGAGACTTTTGCTTTTGCATTCAATAGAGATGTAAGTTTACCTCCCATCTCAGAGATGAAGAAAACCTTGACTTCGGGCCAAGAAGAAGCCAATGAAGAGATTTAAACAGGAGTTTGGTAAGACTGGAGTAGCACACAAAAGGGTGAGGCTTAGTAAGTGTCCTATGAATCACAACAGACTTGTTGACAGTGACTGGCTTCTTATGCAGTTGCTAAAAGAAATGCAGCTTTGTGCACAAGACAAAGGAAGCCATGGATATGGAGTGATTTTGGAAAACATGAATGGTTTTTCAGGCCATGGGGAGGTTGTAGAAGTAATGAACCAAAATCCACGGGAGTCTGCTGGAGAAGAGGTTGCTGCAGCAAAAAGGAAGAAATAATAAGAGCCAGAATGAGCTCAAGCAGAGAGGAGGAATACATGGACATGGACAAGCACAAAGAGGAAAGACACGCTGGGGAGAGGAAACAGGGAGAACATAAAAATGTCACCAAAACTGTAAAGTGACCAGGACTAGGGGAGGAGGTTGGCATTCATTGCCAAGAAACAGAGGGAGAGCATTTGGGAAGGAGTTTGTGTTTTGCAGCACCATATTTCAGACAGAGTTAGGTTGGTTGAAGGATGTAAACTGAGAAATATGCTGATATTCATCTGAAGAGAGAACCATATACAGGACAGAAACTTAAAACCATGTGGTGAGTTGATCTGGATAAAGGATGAAAGTGCACTGGAAGAAGGAAAAAAGACTAGAAACAATGTTTTGCAAAGCTAAGGAATATGGAGGTGTTTCAGTGCATTTAGCAGGAACAGGTAAAAGCCTGCTGGACTGTGTGAAACCTACCAAAAGAAGATGATATACCGTGTGCTGGATACCATGCTGCCACAGCTGGATCGTTATTAATACAAGATGTAGGCAGTTCATCTTTGTGTCT
>KZ505740.1:51870-96431 GCA_002844005.1 Limosa lapponica baueri
GAATCCACCAAGGGGAGCCAAGGAAAATACTGCAAACTGGCGAGGGTTACTGCTTTGAGGGGCAAATGGTTATTCTGGGGTGTAGGGAGCAGAGAATTGTGGGATTGGGTAAAATTTGCTGTTAGACCTTTCCATGGGAAGTTGCAAAACTTACTAAGGGATGTTTAGGGGAAGGACCAAAGAAAATGGGAGGGATCAGAGTGGATCCAGGAAGAACAAGTGTCTATCCTATCTTTATGTTTAAATCCTATTTCTAACTGTATTCCGCGTTGGTATGCTTTCTAGTCTGAGAAATTTTCTGTATCTGCTGTACAACCACGAACAAATGTCGAGTATGACCAGGTAGTGGGTTGGACGAGAGGTCCGAGTGCCAGCAACTGAAGGCAGAAGGAGACCAATGGTCCGAGGGGCTATAGATTTGGGAGTCAGCAGCAGGAGAGGCTGTGGGTCTCAGGCCGGAGGCTACAGTCCCATATTGCATTTGTACATGCTTAACTGTTAATGAAGTGCAAGCCAGAATGGCCAATGAGCAGGGTGGGAGACCTGACCACCAGCCATGGAGGAGGACCACCCATTGAGAACAGCAGGGGGAGACTAGATCCCCTGGATTCTGAGAGCCTCGGGCCAACTGCTGGTGTGACCCACCTCCTCTGTGTGTAGGACCCACCAGTGGACCTCCGGCCTGAGCAGCTGGAGAGGTGGTGCGGCTGGAGCCCTCTGCAGGGCTCTTGTTATGAGAGTGCTGAAGGGGTATGAGAGTGCCCATCAGGAGCACAGGCTCAGCTTCCCTCCTCTTTGCACCCAGGGACATAGGACTGTAGCAGTCTTGTGTTCCTGGGGCTGGGACAGGAGGGATCCACCTGGGCCCTGTAGACCACTAGATTCAGCTGCTTCTGTCTTTTTTTATATATATGTATACACTTATGTTTTTATTTATGTGCACAAAAACATTTTTTTATATTTGAATTTATAATTATTATTTATAATTTATATTTCTATATTCTCTTCATCTGGATCCTGAATGATCATTTGAAAGTTATTTTGCTTTTTTCAATTTATAAATGGTGTCTTGACGTCATTCTTGGAGACTCTCTAATTGTAAATATCCAACTTTGTATAGACAAGGAAATGTTAGCAGGGCACTGGGTTGTTTTCCTGGCATGTCTTCAAACACCAGTGATTTAGAGTAAGTGGTAGAAGAGCTGGCCTGAATAGAGGCTGATGGGATACAATAGAGTTCTGAACTTCTTTTCATTGTAATAAAATGATGTTTTCAACATCTGGAACAATTCTAAACTCTCAGTCACAATATAGTAATGCACAAAACATTTAAACATCATAAAATTGCCCCTGAACACTTTGATTAATTGATGTCTTGAATCCGCTTGCACCAGAGTAAGTATAAATGGATTTAAGTGCTAAGAAAGCCACTGGTTTGGTTTAATAGTTGTGTTTCTTTAACTGTGTGTCCCAATGGAATTCTTATACTTAAAGGGGCTGTTAAATATCACTTTGTGTGGTATTGGAGAATGGCACTGGAAGTGTTCTTTATGTGTCAGGGATTGGAATGGATTAATACTGGTACAGTTGTAGCTCCAAGGATGTGTCAGAATAAACTAATATTACACCCTCCTAATTTACTAGAAGTGACTGAACTAAATCCCATCAAAATTAACAGAATTTTCTTTTATGTAAATTGTAATAGATTCTGGATTTATCTCCCCCATTTTATATTTGTTAAAAGAAATGTCAGCCACGCCTGCATACGATCTACACATTTTTAAATCTCTGTGAATTCTTAAAAATCTCCTTGGAAGATTGTGTAGAATGTGCTTGAATCAAATAACAATGAAAGTTGAAGGATGTATTAAGAACACAGCCTTGCTCCTTGACCAACAAGCCCAGTGTATTGCATAACCTTACAGCAGGATAGCATGAGTGTCCACAGTGGTAAAATTCCATACTTAAAATCCTGCATTACTCAGACATACATGCATGCTTACATAGCATTTTAGGTAAGGATTTCTGTCACGCCCCCTAATATTTTTAAATAATTGTGGTAATGATAGCTGTAACTAAGGTAAGCTAGTATATTTTGAATGCCTGAATTTACTTGCTTACAGTGTCACCATAACCATGGAAGCTGGAATTTTCTGTGCTTGCTCTTCATTTCAGGCTGAATTTCTTTGGAAACTTAGGAAACCCATTTTTGCCAACTCTGTGAAGATGGTTAAGGGAGCACAGCAGACAGACAGTTTTAATAACATTAAAAATAATTTCTGACTTTTTCTAGGAGGAGCTTTTGCTGTTGTTGGATTCTGCAGCAGATACTGAAGTTTGTACGATTTTTCTGTCCTAACCTCAGAATTCACCCATTCGTTGTTAATAAATCTGTGTACATCAAAGGGTATGTAACTGAGGGAAATCTTCCACCATTTAATTAAGGATATCTGGAAGTATGAGTCAGATATTTTCTAGAGGATATAATTAAGCAAGTGCCCAAAAGCACTTCTGGAAGACTCAAAAATAGGATGAGCCAAGTTCTGGACAGACAGTTCATGTGTTCAATGGTAGAAAATAATAACTTAGCTGTTCAAGAAGAGTTACCTCAGTATGGAACTTAAATCATGAAACTTCAAGCTGTCTTTTATATGTATATGTATGAAATGTGACCATGACAGAAAAAAAGTTTTAGGTATTACAGTAATCTTTCGTAATATCAGTCTATAAAAAAAAATAATAAATGGAGCCTTATAACAATGATGAGCTCTTCCAGCCTTGGAAAATAATAATCTAGAAACTCCTTCAGAAAAATAGAGTAAATGTACTATTGTAAAAGTATTCAATGTACTATTACAACTCTAAACAAATAATATGGGAGACATATGCAGATCATTTCAAAATTCTTCACAAAATTCCCAGAGATCTTTTTCACCTAAAATGTGTGTTTTCATACTTTAACCAAGGAAGATTTATAGAATATTGCATCTTAAATAAATTTAGCCTGAAGGAGAATAGCCACATTATTAGCATGTATTCATCAGTGTATATCTTGATGGTGGAATCTATATATAATCTATATTTGCTATAAGCAAAAGCTGATGGTGAGGTCTTGCGGGGTATTTGTTGATCTTTATCTGCTATGTAGGCATAGCGTAAGTGCTTTCATGACCCATAGAAGAGGTAGATGGTACGGAAAGACACTCACCCAGCATCCATTACTCACAATCCTTACAGCAGTGAAGCAACAGGAGCCTGACATTTAGGGGAGGGGTGCCTTTACTGGAACTGCATAGGAAATGCAGCTGATTGGTTGCTTGCTATGGGCAAGTTCAGTTTTCAAGTTGGTGTGGAAGTTGCAGGAAGATTGATTGGAGAACGTATGTTTATATCCTGAAGAATGGCTGAAAAATTGTTTCCTTATTTAACTTCGTTTCCTCAGTTTCACATTCCAGCTTTTTCTGGAATGTTGGTACCAGTGAAATTCATGCATCCACATAATTTGTTGGGTCAGGAGCTGATCCAGTTTATAATTAACCTGTCAGAATAACAGTTAGTTAGTTCTCTGATCCAGCTCATCAGGCAGCCACTGAAAAGTAGGATCAGCGTAAGAAAAGTAGCACGAATGAGACCACCCCCTTTTGGCAGTAGCCACCACTTATGTCAGTGTAGAGTGATCACAGACCTATAACCAGAGCGAGCCAAGGAATTTATTTCACCCAGTATGTCAATGGCAGAATGACAGATTTATGCAACCAGTTACAATAACTTCTGTGCATTGCTGCACGAGCCCCTTACACTATTTGGTGTTGCTGTGAAAGACCCCTCTTCAAATCGAGTGTTTACAGTAGTAACATTTAAATTTTATTCTGTTTTTCACAGTGACAAACAAAAGTTTGTGAAGGCAACTCACATGTGTTTTAAACCTAGAGGAACACGTAGGCTAGTTTTAAGCTAAGCTCATTATGTTGATTTTTAAGACCACCTAGTGATTGCTGAATGCTTGAAATAAGCATTACTGTTAAGAACATGTGGAGCTGTGTAGTCACTGAGGACACAGCAGGAAGAAAATTGTGTTTTGCAAGGCAGCACAGGGCTTTGTTTGATCTGCAGGACCGCTGGTACTGCTGTTGATGCTTGAGAAGGAATGAACTCAGATGTGAGTGTCCGGGTCCAGCCTGTGATGGCAAAGCCGCTAGTTAAAAAACCAAAACCACATTTTTGCTTATGTACAAAGTACATTTGCTCTGGAAATCATTGAGAGACAGTAAATGTGGGGCACTTGCAGTGCCTTTTATTGGCTGAGCTTATAAAGCTTTGCAGTCTGGCATCTCTGTTTGGATGTTTGGACCTAACATGGTAACTGTTGAATGCCACATCCAGTTTCTTCCAGGGGATGTTTTGGGCATCAGTGGGCAGAACCCTAGGGGTTTGGGTGGAAATCAGAAAGCTAAAGAATGAAAAGGGGGGACACACAGAGTCCCTGGCATCTAGTTAGTTGACAGAGCAGCTCTTTAATTGTCTATAGAGCAAAGACCCACTCTCAGAAAACTATTAACACATTCCAGCAAAACAATATCCCTCGTTTTAGCTATTCTCTTTGGTTTTTGCAGTATACTGTTGAAGAGAAAGACAAATCAGGGAAAATACAATTATGAATGGTAGAGGGAGTAGGGATCTATAGGAGGGCTGAGAAGAGGGGAAGTGGAGGAATTCTATGTGGGGTATAGACCCTGAAAGAGGGTCCCGAGGAGAGGAGAGTGAGTGGGAGGGTTTGGTATTGGGTTGGGAGGGAATGGGAAGCTGGGAGGAGAGGGGAGAATGGGCACTGGGGAAAGTGGGACTGGGGAGTTTAACACTGTGGTCTGGGCAGGAGAGTAGCTGCAGACTGGGAGGGAGACAATCCTTGGCCTGTCGGAAGGAACACATAGGAACAGGTTAATGTAATGCCACAGGATAATATCAGATACACCAAGCAATGGAAAGAATGCCTAAAAAAGAGTGAGTACTGGTAAATAAATCTTGAGGGAATAAGAACAATAAGACAGAGATGTGCCAATAGTACCACTGGATGGTAGTAACAGCACTTTTACAACAGCAGGAACTTCATCATATGAGAAGAAAATATGTGTATTTCTGCATATTTCATACCACCCCATTATTTGACTGTTAAAGGTCTGATCTGAAATCCATTTGGTATTTGGCTGATATAAGTGCACATTGGATAAAGCCTTCAAAGATTAAGAAATTGATCTAGTAAGTTCCTTATTGTTTATAGCAAAGAAGGTAAGAAAACATATACATCAGATTTCAGCATTAGAATAATCTCTGTTTTAACACATAAATCACTGCTTGACTTTATTGCGTTTCTGTTCTGGAAAACTTATTAGTACCAGAAAACTAAACTACAGAGAAAAAGAGAACCGCAAGAAAACATCTAGAATATATAAATGCCACTTCCAATAATATAGAACTAAACAATTTCCTTTAAAGATCCCAGTTTGTCAAACACTGAAATGAATTATGTCCTGTTGCATTAAGAGCTAAAAGCAGCAACTGGCACACTCTATGCTTGACTTCCACATTCATTCAGACGTAAATCTGAATTGAAGTGATAGCAACCGAATTTTGCATGCAAATAATTTGGGAAGAAGTCTTCACAGTTTCTCACGCAATCTGGCTGGATGTGTTCTCATGCAGCTCATGCTGGATGGACAAAAAGTGACCTAAGGCCTGTGCCAGCTTTTCTAGTACTTCCAGCCAGTATTGGAATTGCATCAGAAATTCTGGTTATAAGAAAGGAATAAGCTTCAAGTGCCTATGGGAAGAATAGTTGGAGTACCTGGTTTAGATGCAATTAGCACCTAATTGCAGGTAACCTTGACCCTTCATAGAAGTGGAGCACTAACTTCAAGATCTCCACTTTGGGAGGCTGAAGGACAAATTCTGCAAGTTGCAAGGCTCTGCAAACTCTGTTCCCCTGTAAAGCTGTTTTACATGAGGAAATGGACAACAAGCCCAGCTCAAATGACCCTTCTGGCTTCCCCCACAGGAACAGAAAGTCCTTGACAACATAGTTGTTGGTTACAAGATGGTGGTGCAGTCTCTTGGGACCTAAGGAATCTTGGAGAAAACAGGTTGGGTAACAGACAGAGTCAGAATTCACCTCCCTAATTCATCTTCCAAAATAAACCAGTATGATGACACTTTCATGGGGAAGCCTTGGCCAGAACTATGATAACTTAGTAGTAGAAGAAGGACTAGATACACCCTGGGCTTCAAGCTAAGAAGAGGAGAAGGCTCAGACTGTTGTCTTTGTATCTCTGGGATGAATGAGAAGCTCTGGCACCTGGCAAAGCCCAACATCATGCATCATGTCACAGTTTTGCCATAAAATATACTATAAATATGCTGGTATTTTGTATTCTGCTTGGACTGTAGGAGGAGGAGCCTTGACATTGTTGCACTTCTCATGGAGAGCTAATGGCTTCTAGTGTTTGCTTGTAAGAAACCTTTTTCTCTAAGTTTCTCTAGGTGTTGACATTACAAAATTCAGTCAAAAGGTAATGGTTTATTAGTCTTCCTCAACTACCAAGACAAATTAATACAGTAAGTAGTAAATGGTAAGTAAATAAGCAGACAAAAGACCTGGTGATTCTAAATAAATCACTGTTCATCCAAAGATAACTAAAATTGTCCCAATAAGATTTTTTTATTATTTATTTATTATTGTAAGCAAAATAGGAAATGAAAACATCCCTGATGGAAATATGTTTGGCTGCACAGTCCAGCCCAAATAATGCTTTTCTTATTTCCTTGTCTTTTTAAAGTAAACACTCCTTAACAAAAAAGCTTATCTTTCTTTGTCTGGAATTCTATTGTATTAGGCATTCTGCTGCGCACAAAAGCAATGAACATTCAATGTGCATGCCACACTGCAAGAAGACATAAGGCATTTATTATAAATGAATTCCAAATAATTAGTGTAAGAGATCACGAAATGTACATAGGAAAAAAAAGATTGCCTGAGATGTATTGCAAACAGGACGGGGTCCAGGACATTAACAGGCAACCTGCACTACTGCTGTTCCCTCAGGGGTCTTCTACAGGTGGTTCATATTTCTGGAGTGGAAATGTATGCTATATGAAATGGAAAATTTATTTTAAAAATTTTCCACTACACCATTCTTCCTACCTCTGTTGTCCTTGAAAGGTGGGAAACTGGTTTATTATTTTTATCGATACCTCATTTCGGAAAAGCTCTGTCTTTTAAAGCTCCACTTCCACTTTAGAGAATTGTCATTTCCTTGCTGGGCCACAGCAACACCCAAACTACAGAAAATGTAAAGATGATGACAGCTTGGGCAAGAGTTAATCGGCTAAGCAAAAGGAATCAAGAATTGAATGTATGGAGGCCTAAGCTTTCTATGGTATATGTCACAAGATGGGGCACTGCAAAGAAAACTTTAGAATATCTGTCTAGGACACCCCTATATCATATCCCAAGACACAGTTTCTACTATCAGAGTTTTCTGCATGATGCAATGTTCATTTTTTCTAAAGGATTTGTACTATTTATGCGCTATATGAAGTTAGGCTTATAGCAAACTGTTTTATCAAGTAAAGGCCTTAAGAAAGAATTACCTATGAGACAAATGAAAGAGAACCCCAAATACCCCTTGAGGTTTCTGGGTTTTTTTGAAGAATGGTACATTACAAAAAACTTGTTACTGGACAGAAACCTGTTCCAAATTTCTGGTAAAGCTCAAGCCCCTTTACTGCTGTGATGCCAATTCTCCTTGTGAAGAACACCTTTTTCCAGATTACTACTGCACAGTTGCTGGTCCTTGAAGCCAGGCTTGGGCAGGCTAACATTATTCATCCCATGTGGTGCTAATAGAAAAAGAAATAAAGGTGAAATGTTTATGAGGGGGAATTTTCAAATTGGCCAGTAAATGAATTTAGCACACAAAAAGTTGATAACATTTACTGGGCCACAAAAAGGTAAAGTAAAGCTATGAAGCGTTAATAGACCATCCTTAAAAGTTTCCAGTCCTTTTAACAGCTGAAACAAAACTACCATCATTAAATGACCAGTAAAATGTGAGCGGTAAGATAAGCTCATAAAAGAAAACATTTGATGGTGCCATACCTCTGTACTTTCACAGGAAAACACTTCAGAGAAAGAGTAATTTAGCAACTTGAAACTTAGCCCTTTTTGTTCAAAATTCATTAAAAACCTTTTGAAAATGCATGGATATTTCTTTTCAACTAATGGTCATGCTACACAGTCTTTCAGGAGAAGAAGAAACTTCTTCATTTCTTTAATCTAGCAAGGTTCTTGTTACCTTCATAAGCCCATAAATCACTAGGTCAAAGTTTCCCACCGGCCTTTTATGATGGCCCAGATTCAAAGCCACTGAACTCAATGCAAAACCTCCTGTTGACTTCATAGGCTTTGGATCAAGGCCCAAGTAATTACTGAGTGGGGTGTATGAGAGACTTTATAACCTGAAAGAACGATCTCATTTATAAACAAGCTCCCTTTTGGGGAAATCTCACATATTTTCAGCAACTCATCAGAGGCTTTGGTGGGTTGGTAGGTGACTAATGGTAGGTGACCATGTCCATTTCTGGGCTCCCCAGTTCAAGGACAGGGAAGTACTGGAAAGAGTCCAGCCGAGGACTACGAAGTTGATCAAGGGAATAGAGCATCTCTCTTATGAGGAAAGGCTGAGACCTGGGTCTGTTTAGCCTGGAAAAGTGAACACTGAGAGGGGATCTCATCAATGCTTATAAATATCTGAAGGGAGGGTGTCAAGACGATGGGGCCAGGCTCTTCTCAGTGGTATCCAGTGACAAAACAAGGGGCAACAGACACAAGCTGGAACAGAGGAAATTCCCTCTCAACATGAGGAAAAACTTCTTTACTTTGAGGACGACAGAACACTGGAACAGGCTGCCCAGAGAGGTTGTGGAGTCGCCTTCTCTGGAGATATTCAAAACCTGCCTGGACGTGTTCCTGTCCAGCCTGCTGCAGGTGAACCTGCTTTGGCAGGGGGGCTGGACTAGATGATCTCTGAAGGTCCCTTCTGACCCCTACAATTCTGTGATTAATGCCATGAAGCAAGGTTGAGATTTCTCTAACAAAAATATGTATGTCTGTGCAGGGAATATGGGCAACTGGGAAGCCTCAGACCACAAAAAAAGCCAGGTATGTCTGTGCAAAGAAGGTCAAGTATGAATCCTGTTATGCAATCTGTTTATGGAAGATATGCTGAGGAGTAGCTAAACCTACTCATGGAGGCAGCAACTACAGTGCATTGAAAAACAAAGGTAGAAAAATCTAAGTTAACTCCAAACTGCAAGCAGAGCAGAGAGCATTATTCTAACAGCATTGTGATTTGCTGCATTATACTGCTGATAGCCTTGACGTGCTGTTTGTCTGGATGCTGTCATAGTTTAACACCAGCCGGGAGGTAGAACCATGCAGCTGCTTGCTTACTTCCCCATTTGCAATGAGGGAGAGAATCAAAAGAGTAAAAGTGAGAAAATAACTTCTGGGTTGAGATAAAGACAGTTTAATAGAGTAAAAGCTGCACACGCAAACAAAGCAGAACAAGGAATTTATTCACTACTTCCTGTCGGTGGGCAGGTGTTCAGCCACCCCCAGGAAAGCAGGGCACCATCACACTTAATAGTTACTTGGGAAGACAAATGCCGTAACTCCAAATGTCTCCCCCTTCCTTCTTCTTTACCCAGCTTTATATACCGAGCATGATGTCACATGGCATGGAATATCCCTTTGGTCAGTTGGGGTCTGCTGTCCTGGTTGTGCCTCCTCCCAGCTTCTTGTGCCCTGCCAGCCTGCTCGCTGGTGGAGCAGTGTGAGGAGCAGAAAAGGCCTTGACTGCTCAGCAGCAACTGGGAACACCAGTGCCCCATCACACTATTCCCATCCCAAGCATTACACCAGCTGCTAGCAAAAAATGTTAACTCCATCCCACGTGAAACCATGACAGATGTGTAAGAGAGAAATGTTGGTTAAATCCTTCTAAAGATAAGCACAGTCCAGACCTCATTTTAGATGGCAGGTATGTCAGAAGTAAAGTATATCCTTTGAAGTAATTTTTTCAATTTTCTGTTTAGATACATTAAAATACATTAAATACATTCCTGAAGAGGCAAACGAGACAACTGCTGAAGAGAAAGCACTGAATTTCTGGTGGCACGTGTCTTCCTTTGTGCCAGTGTTCACAATTCATGAGGGGAACCAGCACTAGTATTTTTTCCTTTCATGAGAAAATAGTAAAAAGGTATGAAAAAAGCAGATGGTTCAAACAAAAGAGAAATTTGATGAGACAGAGGAAGAATTTTTTTCTGAGCATTTTTCCTGAAAGTAGTTACTCTCTAAATCTTAAGGTAAGAAAAGATGATTAGGTAGTCTAGTCCAATTTCCTGTATTTCAGTGTCCATTAAAATTCTACCCTGACATCAGAGTATGAAGCCAAACATATTGTATTTAACCAAAGTAGAATGTCTGATGAAATCTATCTAAAAGAAATAGTTGATACTGGCTGCAGTTTATTCATGTAAATGAACTGTTCTTAACATACAATTAGATGAAACACATACACTGACACACCATTTAAAGTTTATTTATCCTTATGAACAATGGTGAACACTATTTACCTGCACTACTAAGGCTTATAATAAATATAAAAATAATAATATAAAAATTATTTAGATTATAGTAACTTTTGAGAAAATGAAACAAACAACAGACAGGCCCTGAAATATATAAAGGAATTCTGTGTCTCTCTGTTCATGCCTTCCAGAATATTATATGAAGCATAATCCCCAGGAAAGTACAGATGTTGGAGGGTAGTTTCTTGGGAATTTTATCTGCATCTGATTTGTAAAAGCTCAAGATCTGCTACTAAAGAAAAAGTATTCCCATTTAATAGCTAACCCAGATGTTAGTGGTTAGATATGTACCGCAGTTGCATCTTTTAGAGATTTTTTTCAGCTTGGGAGACAATGGCGCACACATTTGGAGATTCTTTGCTGGAATAAATCCTTTTCTCAATGATCCTACTGAAGTCCATTCCTATTTTTAAAACTTCTGAAACTAACTTCTTTATGTAATTCCAAGATGCAGTCATCTAGGAAATTAATGCTCTGATGATGTGATAAACTCCTCTGAGCTGTGGCAGTTCCATTCGATTTACCTTAGCTGAGGCAATAAAGAGTTTTAAATTAAATCAATAAAGGTCATTTTATTTAGACAAGGATGATTATTCACGGAGAAGTTTCTCTTTAGCACAGAAAAGCAGAGAATTATCATTCACAAGACAATAATTTTTCCCTTTGTTCCAAGTTAAGTGATCAAGCAACAGCCTTCCCTCCTCTCTATTTTGCTGGGCTTAATATTGGTTAACTGAAGGTGAGTTCAAGCACTTAAATAGAAATTAGTTAGAAAAGCAACATGTTGCTTCTCATCATTTCAGTGGAGAAGATGGGTGTTCTGTCATCCTTCAACACAAACAGTTATGACTTGACTGAGCAATATGCTACACAAAGTAAAAGAACCTCTGAGGGGAGATAGAAATATACCATAACTTATTGTTAAAAAAAAAAAAGAAAAAAAAAAGAAGCTATGGCAAATGTGACAATATGTTTTGGCCTGTTGTTTCACTTCTTTGAGGTTGCTTTTAGAACTTGACAGTGAGGCACTCTCCAGAGCTGCTTTCATGCTGTGAGAAGGGTGGGAAGAGAAAGAAATAGAGAAGCAAGCTGTGGGAGTGCAGTTTTACTTTTGAGTACATGAAAGAGCAGTATTTCTGAATATCAGCACTTACACATAAGGACTACAGTTCCACAGTGTATAAATGGGGAAATTTTGGATGGAAGTCCCCGTATTGTCATATGTTCTCCTCAGGGCAAGAATGTTTTCGCTCTTACATTTTGACAGCCAAAACAGATTTGCTGCAAAAGAACAGTTTGTAGCCTTTTCCATTTTAATTGAGCTAGAGTTACAAATGAATCTATATCATTTCCTTGTGTGTTCAGAAATATAATTTGGGGATGGCCGGTGTAATCCTGGATTCCCACATAAACTTCAAAGCCTACATCAGATTAGCAAGATTTCACCTCTAGTATTCCCACAGGTGGTGGACTGCTTCTTGCAAAAGAACCAGAAACAGGAACAGAACAAGAAACAAAAAAACAAGAAACAAGAACAAGTACACCAAGAACTGCTGACACCACACTAAGACACTGCTCTCATTTGAATGTGGCTTTGAGTTATGAAGGGCCTGGACACCCACTGTGATGGCAGGCCCAGATACGTTGTTCTTCTAGGTGCATTCAACTTCAGCTTTGATGCTAATTCATAGCTATTGTGATATGTTGCATCACATACTCCATAATTAGGTTCCAATTCTGATCTGATAATCAGCTCCAGGTAAGCATAGATAGGAAAAAATGACTTTTGTGCCTGTGAGAACATGATCAGTGTCGTAGCCATAATGAAGGGCTCAGGGATCGTCTCCTTGTGCGAACCCATCTGATTCCATTTTAATTTTTAACATTAAACTTATAATGTCATTTGTCCAACAAAGCTTACATGATAAGCAGAAATACATGTGTTTTCCCTAGTGTGCTTAACTCAGCTAGTTCAGTGAGTAGACTTGTCAAGGTTTAGGCTGCGCTGTGCTGGCCACTAAACGAACGGCAGATGTTCTCTATTAACCCCTCTCCATTCCCAGAAGGAGAAGGGAGTGAGAATAGGAGAGAAAGAGAGACTTATGGGTTGAAAAAAAGCCCCTAAACCTGCGTTAATGAAATATTAACAATAAAATGAAAAGATAATAATATTAATAAGAAAATAATGAAATATGTACAAACATATACAAAACCAATATCAAGCTCCCAGGATGACAGACACGTCACCAGCAGGTACTGGGACTGGACTCAGCAGCAGACAGGAACTGGGTTCCAGATCTGGATTCAGGAACAGTACAGATTAAAGACGTTACTTTTTTATAATCAGAGACACTGTCAAAAATGAATAAGTGCAAATGCAACCTCATTATATCTTTTTGACACAGAGGAGGGAATTGAGCCTTATGTTAATTATTCCTTGACCAATGCAAGTAAGAGAAGAAACACTTAAAAAGATCTAATTATCTTGAGGTCTGGCATTTTTTCATACATAGATCCCTTTTAATGACTGCACAATAAATTGTATAATAAAATTTTTGACAAGACAAAAGTTTTTTGATTTAAACATCCGTGAAATTTAATAATCAATCATGACATTCCTAGAAGGTGCTTTAAGTTGTATAACTAATTTGGAGAACAATATGCAAAGGGAAGTCAAGAAGAAAAGAGACTTGTTTCTTTCTGAAATTAAGGGGGAACAGCAGGTCAACTTCTGTGAATGGGCATTTTCATCTTCCAACTAGTCGTTAATTGTTCATCTCATCTCTGGTTTAGCTCATAACACTCATCCTCCTATGGATATATGCTACAAGGGTCTTCTTGTGGCTTTCACCAGCATTAAGGAGAGCATTTGAAATGAAAACAATTAGTGTACCAATTCAATATGGTGTAGGTGCTGAGTCATATGGATCATGTGCACTGAGCAAAGGACAAGCATTAAAATATATCTATGCACATGATCTCTGTTCAAAACCAGCCTCTAGCTATGAGCGTGCTTTCATGGGGACAGGCAGTAAAGTGACAACACCATGACTGCTCCATACTTCAGCATCAGAGTGTGCCAACAGAAGAAATATACAGATCAGTTTCTCTCTCCCACTCAGCCTCATTAGGAGATGCATGCAGGTACCAGCATTTCCCACCCAAGGCTCTGGAATCCCCCCTAAAAATGCTTAAGGAAGATAGGTCACTGTAATGCTACCTAGACAGCAAGGGGGTTGAAAGAAAAATACCAACTACCAGCCAGAGAAAATGGTCTAGGTCATCACTTCTGAATAGAGTTTGAGAACATACCAGAAGGAGAAACAGATTCCTGCTGAGTAAGGTGTGTCAGTCTAACGTTACTGCAGACCCAGACCAAGACATCTCACAGAGCAGGTAGATGTGATTCTTCTCAGCCTCATCAGTCAAAAACTTGAGTTTACAAGACAGAAAAAGATAGTTTTATGGGTATAGAACCTCTAAGGAGATTTGGGTTTTCCCAAGAATTACAGCTCTCTGATATTATGTGATGGCTTATTTATGCCTTGCTTTCCTGACATATTTCCCCTGCACAGAGTTCAGAGAACTCTTGGTCTATATGGTGGCATTACATTGATGGAAGAGGAATAAGGAAAGAGAAATCTGGAGCATTTCTTTTTACATATCTGAAAGAAAGAGTCCTACATCAAGGTCAGGTTGGATGAGGCTCTGAGCAGCCTGATTTAATTGAAGATGTTGGAGGTTGGACTAGATGACCTTTAAAGGTCCCTTTCAACCCAAACTATTCTATGATTCTATGATCTGAGCATAGATGAGAGCTCTAGTACCTTACAATCAGTCTCTAGAAACTGCTTTCCTCTTATGTCTTAGAGGTGACAATGACTTTGTGCCCTTTGCAGCGCAGGACATGCTGATAACACATGTAGCTATTTCATACAGATAAAACAGTCCAGAAGCTACATTTTAGTGTTTTTGAGGACAGGAAGGACCATGATGGACTTGTCACTCAATTTTGTCCAAACATGTGCAAATAGCACCACTAGACATACATCTGCATAGCTTATGCCCTGAAGAAGAACAAAGGATACATCTTCCCATTCCACTTGGTTGCTAAAAACACCATCAACAATTGTGTGGGGGACACAGACTGCTTGAACTCAGGTCTTGACAAACAATGCAGGTCTTTGGTTCATCTTTAACTGGACAACTGATGCAGAACATCTCCTATTATAAATTCAGTTGAGTTTTACTCTACACAACAGAAACAGTTTTTCTGGATGGATGGGCCATTTCTTACAGACAAAGAGTACATTGAGAGTAATTTAAGCACATCTAATTGGAGAAGAGAATCTCTCACAGCTTCAGAAGACTTTGGTCTCAGTAAATAAGCAGCTCTTCCCATGCCAGAACTAGCAGTATCACAACAAAGGGCCTCTTATGCTTTGTACAAGCCAAATGCCCTCATTCCCAATATAATCACTATACCTGCTTTTATCTCGAATGGATGAATACAAGCCCTTTATATGAATTCCTCGTCCAGTTCTTGTAGCTGTGGTTGATACTTATACAGTAATTAGTCCTTTAGTAAACATTGTCTTTTATAGTTATGGAATTCTTTTAGATGCATAGCATAATTTGTCTTTTAGAGTATGGGCAGAAGCAACAGGTGACATGTTCCGTTGGAAAGCAATAGCTATTTGCTGAACAATTCTTCTTGAAGGCTTCACTGGGCAGAACAGTCAGGCTCAAACTTAGAGCAAAGTCAAATGATGATGCCCCCTGCTCAAGTAGATTTGGAGAACGCTCTGTTACAAATGAATTTCTGTATTGACTATGATGAAGGAGGTTTTCCTATTATTTGTGATGGTATCTCATAAACCAACCTTGATCCTTTAGGTTGGTTTCTGTGCAAACATAAGACGGAAAGCTGATGTCTGCCTTACCAAGCCTTACAGTCTATATACAAAACAAAAATAATTAGTGGGTAAAGACAGGATGGCAAAGATGCACAAGGTGATAACAAGAAAATTCTTGTACATGCCTAATGCCAGTGTATAGCTCAATGACCTAAAAGCACCATATTCGACAGAAACCCAGTCGTATTACTTATGAGAAAAACTGTTGTAATTAAGATTACATTTCTGTGAGTGAAGAGATTTCATAGTAACAGCAGCTTCGTGTAAGAGGACTTTTAGGCTTTAATTTCTCATTACAGCAGATCAATTTCCAAACCTCACTAAGCAGACACTTAAAAAAATTGTGGTTTTAAACTGTTAGATTAACTCAATTATTTAGTGACACTCCATTTTTGCATAATTTTGGTAGAGACTTTACTACTCTTGCTTTGTTTTTTTTTACTAATAAAAGATCTAAAGAAGAAAACAATGATCAGATTCATACTAAAAAGCCAAAGGCAGAAGATAGAAGAATTCAGGTTCTTAAACCATCTTAATCCAGTTCTGTTCTGGTACTCCTTTTTGGATGAATAATTCCCAGTGTGACTGTCACACCTATCTTAGGTGTGACAGAGCAAGTCCAGGTTCTAGTCCAACATTTTTAAGAAAGCATATAAGGTAGCGTCTTGAAAACATGATAGGAACTCTGCTTTGCTTGTTTGTTATATGTAATCTTTCTTCAATGAGTCGAGGGATTTGTGACATAAATGTTCCATGGTCATGTAATTAAAGCCTTGACTGTAAAATGAGGAAGAAGATTTAAGATTGCATGGGCAACCCACACATTGGCATTTCCTAACTTGATTTTTCTCCCAGTATTGTACAAAAGATACTTAATAATTAAAACAAAAAAAAAAACAAACCCAAAAATAAAACCCTGAGGCAGTACAGTTGCAGTGGGTCTCATTGTGAAGTCAGAGTTTGCCTAGAGCTGTCTTAGTCATGACAATTATTGTCTTTTCTCAGAGGTAATTCTTGGCAAATGTTGGCTATACAAAGCACATATTGTAGACATAAGTTGTGGACTGTATTTAAGCACTGACATGAGATTTAGTTTTATGTCCCCTTCCTTTCACAGCATGCTTAAAATATAAAGGCAGATGTCATGATCTCAATGCAATTGGTTGAACATGGGTGTACTTTTCCTTTTTAGATGCCCCAAGACACCCTATGTGACATTCAGATTGTAGTCCAGAAGGGCACAGGTCTCCCCTACATCGTGTGTCTTGCCTGTCATTCCCCTGTAGATGTGCTGGAAAACCTATGGCACCAGACACACCTGTTTAGGGAATTTTATCACACTCTATGGGTCTGGCCTTATGCAGTGACTTTTTTCATTTCAGTGAAATATTCAGTGAAGTTTTCATGGCAAATCACCATTATTCCATTTTTTATGCCTTGCATCTTTTTATAGAATGGAAAAAGTCACCAAGCAGTGTCAAGGAGTGTTCAAACTGATGACGACACCAGTCTCTGAGCAAAGAGAGGAGTCCAAAGCATTTCTCTACTATTGATTGACTGGGTGACAAAGTCCAAACTGCTTCATTTCTCTTTTCAATTAATGAGAATAATAAACAGCTCCTTTCTAAAATAGTCTGAGCTCAACCTATTAAGACATATAGGACTTTTCTTACAGGAAATTATCTATTTTTGGCAATATGGGAAAATATTGCAAAACAAGAAGTTAGTGCATTACTTCTTTACAAGCAGTGACAGTTAACCCTTCCAGCTAACTGTAGCAGGTGGAGGAGAAAGGGGATACCAGCATGCTAACTGAGGGTTTGCCAAGTTTTACTTTTCTCCTTTTTGAGGAAAGAAATGCAAGGGATGGAAATGGGGTGAGTAGAAAATGCTTTTCAGAAGCCAGTGGTAAATGAAGCTCTGGCTGCAACCAACTGTAAAGATTTTTTTTTAGTTTATAAAACAGTGAATTTGGACTCCAGGCTGCCATTCTGATTGTCCTTATGAGGGTGAGCTGAGCCAACAGCTTCTTGTTTTAAAATATCTTTTCCATAACTGAAAAAACCCCACATAGTTTCTCTAGAACTGCTGCTACAGACTGATATTAGTGGTCTTGCTTTGAAGTTAGAAAACATGGAAAATTTCTGTCAGAGCCAGCCTGATGATGTGTTTGTGTTTTATACTGCTGTTCAGCTCAAGATGTCACTCCTTGGACTGGCCACAATTGGCAATACTGCTGAAATAGTGGATTCAGATCTCCACAGAGAATCAACCTGAAAAGCAGAGTAAATTAGGTCTTTCAAAGATCCTTCCTGCTTAAAGTAGGTTAGTTTTGGAAGTAAACTAATCTACTTACCACTAGCATGGGGGTCTGTATGTGGTTCTGAAATCTTCCATGAGGAAGTATCCAGAAAGTCAGACTTAGGACTACCTCTGATGTGAACAGCAGAGATCAGTAATAGGCACTAAGGATTTGTTTCCATCCTCCTTGTCCAAGAGAAGTTGATTTTCAGGATCATGTTTCCAGAAATTGGTGATGGATGGTACAGTAGGCAAAATACAGATGCTAGACCACAGTAGAGATGCAGGAGAACAGAGAATGTAGAATTTGTGTGTGATTACAATTCTGTGTACCTCTCACTACTGGGTAGGAGTTATTTAGTCCACAAGGATGGTGAGTTAAACTAGGGTGGTAATTTCAGGAGGCCAGATAAATTGACTCAGCAGTTTATAATTCCCAATCCCATCCACTCCTTTACTCTCTCCCTGCTCTGGACTCCCTGTGCTTATTTTGCATCAGCTACAGCACTGAGACTGACCACCAAACCCTGATAATAGAAGGCTCAGAGAAGATAGTTATTCCACATATTCTTTCCTGGCAATTGGGATTGCCCAGTGTCATGACAGTGAGAATGCAGGCAATGGTAATGGGAATCACTTCTATTTTTTAATTTAACTCTATGTTGCAATTGCTATACTGTACTTGCATTGTGATCTCAGTACACTGTTTTATCACTGTGCTAAATAAAAATTCCATGTAATGTCAAGTATCTGAAATAAGTAAATTCGGTACTAAATATTAAACTCTGCTTATGTGGAATATGTAACAGAACCTAGTCAGTGAGTATTGGACACTGACAAGCATCCGTGACATCCCACTATGAGCAGATTTAGCTCACTAACATCACAAAAAAATACCCTTACAAAAAGAAGAGGACTGTTTTCTGTCAACTCAGTAATGCTGGGTTTTCTCCGGGATGGGTTTTATGGGAGTTGTGAGTAAGGGGATGGGGTGAAAGAAGGGAAAAGGCAAGGAGAAGGAGGAATAGATGGGAGGAGAATAAGGCGAGTCCCTTTGGCTGTAGTGATCATCTAAACTGGTTCAGTTGCTTGTGAAATCTTAGCCTAAGGTTTTATTTTTGGAGGCTAAGACTGAGCACCCAGGCATTTTCTGTTGTTATGTTGTAACTTGTGATAGTTGGAGCCCTGAACCTTGAGCCCTGAAACAAGGTCTGCAGCAAGTAGAAGGAAAATATGGCAGAAAGTATTAGACAAGGTTTTGCAGGTCATCAATCCCAGTCATTTCACTGCTGAGCCTTGTGAAAACAGAACATTCTTGAGGGCAGATATGGTCATATTTGCTCCTCAACAGGAAGATGTTTACTCCAGAACTTAAAATATGGACATTCTGAGTACAACCATGTGAGAGATCACGATGCTCCCAGCTCTTTCCAGAGACTGGTCATTCTGGCAGACTCAGGTCCCCTAAGCTCTCATTTGTAAGTGCAAGACCAATACTTCTATTGTGCATGATCAAGTCCAGACAGGACCTAGAGAATGAGAAATAAAACAAAATAAGTTGATGAAGGGGGCACTCACTGTAGCACATGCTATATTCAAATGTGTTCACTAATAATCAGCCAACTTCTTGATTGCATTTTTATTAATAACATTTCCTACTCAACACAGGACTGGCTCTGGTCTATATTATAGAACAATCCTGGCAGTCTTTGCTGTAAAGGCGCTGTTCTTAACAACACTGAGTGCTCTGGACCCACTGAAAAAAGTGTACAAGCACATATTAGCTACTGGACAAGTATTGTTGTGCTTAACACATGTGAAATTGCTTCCTAAATATCTTAAGGAAGATCAGATGTGAGTCATACTTAGTAGCAATGTGGTTGTCACCCTTGACGCAAATTCTTTATAATTTGTTTTGTTTTTTCTTTTCCTGCTTCTAGGTTTGTGCTGGTGAACGCAGAAGGCTTTCTGTGTGCGTTGCACTTGGCATTTAACATTGAGCAATCGTAAGACACTAACCTCTCACCGTCACTGTTGATGCTTCTGCAATGCATTCTTTGTTCTATGACGATTTTGCTTCATTGTTTGTATTCAGCTCCCTGGAATCAGTTGTTCAGCTTGCAGAACTTCATTCCCTTTTCC
This sequence comes from Limosa lapponica baueri, assembly GCA_002844005.1. Classification (NCBI taxonomy): domain Eukaryota; kingdom Metazoa; phylum Chordata; class Aves; order Charadriiformes; family Scolopacidae; genus Limosa; species Limosa lapponica. Next base: position 71,937 of record KZ505740.1, read on the forward strand.
CTTGTCCCAACAAAGTGACTCAATCTTAATTTTATTTACACCAGTTAGTTTACATTTAATTCTAACATCTGTTACTAGCCCCAAACAAAAGGCCAGGACAAATAGACTTACAGGATCCATGATGTTCTTGATTTTCCGAGGTGGGGAGTCACTACCAAAATGTCTTAAAAAGACATAAAACAATTTCTACATCTAATGGCAGCCATACCATGATTATCATCATAAACTAACAGAATGCTCCATTTACAGAGCTAGAAACAGGACTCTCTATCGTGGACTGCCTGAGACTTCCTCTTTTCCCTGCATTTCCCTTTTAATTAGGAAAAATTTGTGTCAAGGGTGACAACCACATTGCTACTAAGTATGACTCACATCTGCTCTTCCATGAGATATTTAGGAAGCAATTTTACATGTGTTAAGCACAACAGTACTTGTCCAGTAGCTAATATATGCTTGTACACTTTTTTTCAGTGGGTCCAGAGTACTCAGTGCTGTTAACTACCAGCCTGTCAGCCTCACCTCTCTGCCTGGTAAGATCACGGAACAGATCCTCCTTGAAGCTATGCTAAGGCCCATGGAGGACAGAGAGGTGATTCAAGACAGACAGCATGGCTTCATCTTCCTGACCAATGTTGTGGTCTTCTATGATGGAGTGACTACATCAGTGGACAAGGGAAGAGCTATGAGTGTTGTCTGTCTGGACTTCTGTAAGATCTTTGACATGGTTCTCTACAACATCCTCCTGTATAAATTGAAGAGATATGTCTTTGATGGGTGGACTGTTTGGTGGATGAGGAACTGGTTGGATGGTCCCATCCAGAGGGTAGCGGTCTATGGTTCAATGTCCAGATGGAGACTGGTGACAGGTGGTATTCCTCAGGGGTCCATACTGGGACCAGTACTGTCCAATAGCTTTCATCAATGGTGTAAACAGTGGGATTGAGTGCACGCTCAGCAAGTTTGCGGATGACACAAAGCTGAGTGATGTGGTTGACATGCCTGAGGGATGGGATGCCAACCAGAGGGACCTGAACAAACTCGAGAAGTGGGCCTGTGTGAACCTCATGAGGTTCAACAAGGCCAAGCGTAGGGTCCTGCACCTGGCTCCGGGCAACTCCCAGTATCAATACAAGCTGGGCAGAGAATGGGTTGAGAGCAGCCCTGCCGAGAAGGACTTAGGTGTGTTGGTTGATGGAAAGCCGGACATGAGCTGGCAATGTGCACTCGCAGCCCAGAAGGCTATCTGTATCCTGGACTACTTCAAAAGAAGCGTGGCCAGCAGGTCAAGGGAAGTGATTCTACTCCTCTGCTCTGGTGAGACTCCACCTGGAGTACTGTGTCCAGCTCTGGAGCCCTCAGCACAAGGAAAGACATGGACCTGTTGGAGCAGCTTCAGAGGAGATCTATGAAGGTGATCAGAGGGATGGAGTACCTCTCCTATGAAGACAAGCTGAGAGAGTTGGGGGCGTTCAGCCTGGAGAAGAGAAGGTTCCAAGGAGAATTTATTGTGGTCTTTCAGTACTTAAAGGAGGCCTACAGGAAAAATGGAGACAAACATTTTAGCAGGGTCTGTTGCGACAGGACAAGGGGTAATGGCTTTAAACTAAAAGAGGGTAGATTTAGATTAGATATAATTTTTACAGTAGTGGTGGTGAAACACTGGAACAAGTTGGCCAGAGAGGTCGTAGATGCTCTGTTTCTGGAAACATTCAAGGTCAGGTTGGATGGGGCTCTGAGCAACCTGATCTAGTTGAAGATATCCCTGCTCATTGCAGGGGAGGTTGAATAACCATTGGAGTAGATGACCTTTAAAGGTCCCTTCCAACCCAACCTATTCTATGATTCTGTGAAATCCCATCCTTCTTTCCTGAATGTGAAAGAAGCTCAAATTAGCCTGCAGATGTAATGTTTGTACTTTGTTCCTTTTTTTTTTTTAGTATAACAAATATGAATCTTGGCACAGATCAGCCGTAACTGTAGTTTCTAATCCAACAACTTGTGGAAGTATAAAATTAATTTCAAACTTGTGAATAATCCCATAGATCCCTTAGTTCAGGGACTAAATGTGGAACATAGCTTTGTGAGTCAGCTGTATTCCCAAGCTGAATAACCAAAGTCCAAAGTAGTCATCTACTTTTCTTCATAGATGAACTACATGAAATGTATAATGTAAATGTATGTTGTAATAGATTTTCATAAAGAAGCTGAAAATCTGCCCAAAGATGCCTAAGAAATATATATTAATAAGTAATAATATATTCATGGATGAAATGACTACAGGAATTCACATGAAACAGAGAATTGTGTAAGGGGTGATTCGTCCCACCTATATGTCATAGGACTATGATTATTTTTTTATTCAGTTTTCTTCAAGAAAGTAACAAAATGATCTGGCAAAACACATTTCCAAATAGATCTCTCTTGGCAAGAGTCTGGAGTGAAGTCCTCTGAGAGGAGAGACAGTGCAGCCTGAGAATTTTAGTTCCCTGACTGCTTTGGAGGCCTTTCGCATTTCTTGTTTCCCAGTCAGAACAAAATTTTAAAGTTGCTGAGGCAGCTTCTTGCAGTCCCTCTGCCTGAGAGGGAGGGAATGTGTGCTTGATTCCCAGCCCACTGGACTCAGAAAAAAATCACTCACTGACTTCAACGGTCTCATTGGATTTGACTTGTCCTCCCCACATTAATAATTTATCTGCTCTAAAGTCTGCTGCCTGAGAGTGGGAGAGCACCCTGATTCTTAATTTGAAATAGTTGTGGAAAAACACTCAGTCCATCCCCAGTTGCATTGAATGCAATGGAACACTACTTCCAAAGCAAGTCCAAGGCACCTGAGTTGCATCAGTGTGTAGCTGAGTTTCCTCTTTTCAAGGAAAACTTGATCCTGTAAACCACGACATTTGAAAATCCAAAATGCGTGAATGAAAAATAAGCTTTTAAAAGAGTTTAAATGTGATTAGTTGAACTCCTCCCATGGCCCATTAATGTATATGTTCAAGTCTCAGCAATTCTGCTGAGAATTTCCTTCTTTATCTGTTTATGAAGTACTAAGAACACAACGTCTGTTTTAAATTAATAACTTGACCATTGTTCTTCAGCCAGACTATATAATGGTCTTTCATATTGTTTTTTCCCCTATTCTCTAAATGTTGCCTTCCACTTTATGACAGCAAGTTTTCTGTAAGCAGCAAAGTTAATGAAGTTCAGTTTCCTATGAACTGTCTTTTGTCCCATGGACACTTGGCTGGTCAAAGACAGCATACAGAGCTATTTATTTGTGGTTTGGTTGCTGGCAGATGCGCACAGTCTCTGGCCATGGAACTAATTCTGCCTGCCTTTCCTCAGTGGAGAAGCTAATTTGGGTCTTTCTCCCTAACCCCACATTTAGTGTGTAGGAATTTTGAGTTCTGCATGCCTCCTTTAAATAAATTACTCAAGAGGTTCAAAATACATTTGAAAATAGGGGTTGCAGGCACAGACAGATGTCAGATAAACAATATGGTTACATCTCTGAAAAGCATTCCCTCCCTCCCTGCAAAAAAAAAAAAGACTAATAATTTCAGTAGATTGCACAGGTATAATCCTCTCAGAGGGTTATTGAGAAGGCACAGACTAGTGTCAGATAAACAATATGGTTACATCTCTGAAAAGCATTCCCTCCTCCCTGCAAAAAAAAAAAAAGACTAATAATTTCAGTAGATTGCACAGGTATAATCCTCTCAGAGGGTTATTGAGAACGGACAAACTAGTTTAAATGGAAGTCCCTGGAACACATCTTGTTTTTTTCCCAAGGGATATGAAAGAAGTCCTAAGGGAGGGGGAAGAAATCTTCTTTATCTTTCCTTCTACCCTTGTCACAGCTAAGAACTTGGAGGAATTTAATATGGCCTGTACCAAACTTGTTAGTCTGCAAAATCAGACTAAATCTGGGCTAGTGAAGTCTTTCTGCAGTTGAACTGAGCTGTTAGATTGGTGTCAAGACATAGCAAACACTTGGCAGCTCATTCCTTTCAGAAAATGTGTTTGTCTACCTCAGGTCTGTATTCCAGATTGGTCTCTGTTAACTCTACAGGTGATCTTTAAACACAAATACTTTAGCAGTATGCTTCGGTACGCTGTGGAAGTTAAAAAACTCCTCCATCAAGTCCAGCTAAGCTCTGGAGTCATCTGACAGTAAGGAATTGATGTCCTGAAGGCTCAAGGCTTCCCAAGGAAATCCAACCCTTTTTTGCATGCTACCTGCATATTTAAAGTAAGCCCATGAAGAACAATCGCATTTCATATTTTCTGATTGAAGTCTTCTTTGAGTACTGGAAGAAATATTATGAATTGAAACCAAATTTCATTTCATATATATTTAACTTCTAAGCTCCATGGTTTTCAGCAACTCCTTTTACTTCACTGCAGTGAAGTTTTTCTCTAAGTTTCCTCATTAAAAAAATTCTAAGCTTGGCTGGTCTCATTGTACTGTACCGGTGAGCACAGTGGCAGTAAGTGTGTAAGTGCTGCTGAGCCAGCTGAGCAGGGTGGGTCGTGCACCTTCTCAGCAGATCAGGACAACACTCTGACAGCCCTTTTGCTTTCAGTACCTGAATAGAACCTGAACAAGTGCCTATCAGTTGCATTGCTGACAAAGGCTCGACTGTTAACAACATCTCCAAATTGTGGATTCTGGTTTGGGATAGTTTACAGGTACTTAATATTATAAACTAAAGTAACAAATATGTCCAGGAAAATCTAAAGGAAGCACAACTATGCAGTCACAGATGCATTTTGATCTGTATTGTTTCTTCTTTTCTCCCCCAACCAGACCTAAACTGGAAGAATGAGTTCAGTGACTATAGTGAGGAAACTGGGCTTCAACAGAGTGAAGGTATGCATCAGCCGAAAATGCTGGCTTCTGGAAATGAGTTATTTTATAAGGTTAAGTCAGAGTTTCCATCAATGCAACCTTATTTTTGTCAGTCAATCACAAATATTTTCCTATTGATGTTAGTCTGGAATTTGTTCAGAATTTATTAAACAAATAATAACAGCAAGTCAAAAGAAAATGCCTCAGCCTAACTTCATTTTAGTCTGTCTATGCCTCCACGTTTCTGATCTGTTTTCAGTTTTAGCTTATTATTTGAGACATGATTTGAGCATTACCCTGACAAAGAGCAGAATTGGGCCATAGGCTTTCTATGCCTTTGCAATAATACCTTTATGTTTTTACCCAAGCTATAACATCTCTGTGTGCAGTGTAAACATACCCTGATTATATAATTTCCACTCGTCCATCAGCATTAAGGAATAATTTGCAGTTTGGTGGAAATGAGCAATTGTGACCGAGATGGAGTGGGATCCAGCTCACGTGTCCTTACTGTTGTCAGCCCTGGTGGTGTAACCCACTCTCCAGCATGTCCTCTTTACCCATGTATGCCTTAATACAGGGGCTGTGACTCTGCTAATGCCGCAAGTCTTTTTGTAAATGAAAGTAGATCATATGAATGTGACATTGAAGGGTTCTGACTAAAATCCTGTTATAACACTTAACATTTATGCAAGAGGAATACCTATTTTTAGCGAAATCACTGTTGTGTATACTACAGGGGTGCATGTGTGAAAACAAGGCAGAGAAAAGTCAATCTAAGTAACGGAGCAGTTTATAAGATGGGAGCAGTGGGAAAAGAGAAATAAAATGGCAGCTTTTCATGAACCATAACTGAACGCTCAGAGGACAAAATAGAAGGATTATTGTTTGCAGATGTGATTGTGGCAATAAAAGAAGGACATAATAAACTAACAAACAAACCAACCACTCTTATTCAAAATTGCTGCAGAATTCCTCAATCCCAAACACTGTAGTGTACAATTGTCATATTGATAGGGTAATTATGGCAACTCTTGTAGTAAAAATCTTTTTGAGTAACTATGCTTTGAGAATGTTATTGCAGGAAGTTTTAGACTGTTTTAATAGGGAAAGAACCAAAGTGAAGTGGTGTGGATAGACTGGGAAAGCAAATCGGTATAATAAAAAACAAATGCAAAAAAATGTTGGAAGATAATCATAGATCGCTAAATATGTCCACATTTTCTCTGGAGAAAAAAATGACTGTGTGACGTTCAAACAAAATGTGCTATGCTGCAGAAAGTTAAACCAGAACAAGAAGTCAATAAGGAGAATGAAGGTACAGTTGTACCATGTGCTATCATACTTTGGTTAACATAATCTAAGCTAGCAGAGGTAATGGTAGTTGTTAAGACGTGGCAGTATCAGCTTTAGCACATGCTAGTAACCAGACTATGAGCTCTCTGGGAGATCTATGTCAGTGGTATAGGTGCTTTCGCGTGCTAGCCTCATGGTATGCCATCTTCTCCTGCTGTTCTTACCTGGACAAAGATTAGGCTAGCTGGCATCTGCCTCGGTCATCCATCATTTTGGTGAGCAGACATAGTTTCAGGGTGTAGTTCTACTCACCCATGGTTAGCTGTCTGAAAGCTAGGCATGTAAACAAGTACCTTAGGTTCCCTCTTTACTCAATGGGGAGGATGTGTCTTCCAGAGAGTGATTCATTTCATCCCAGAACAATTGTGCTGCTGGGGAAATGATCCAGTTGCCTAAATATAGGAGCTCAGTACCATTTGAAGTGACCTACAATATCCAAAACATTATCATGGGGCTGGAAGGCATGACACAGCTTATGAGAAACCTTGGCCTTCTGGGCAGTCAGTAGCTGGAGGCCAGTTTCCTATGGTGTCTAAACCAGCACTTGATGCCTATTTTTATGCAACTGAAGCAGGCCTGGAGTATGATTTTTCTTCAGCCAAGGACTAGTTAGCAAGAAATTCTGTTCCAACAGCACAGCACCATCTTAGATATAAAGGAGCTGTTTGTTTTCTTGGGGAGGAGGGAAGAGAGGTACTTGTGTTGCTAGCTTTCTGTTTATTTCCAGGAAAAAATTAAAAAAAGGAAAAGTTCAAGATTGAAGCCTGTCCTGAACTACACTTTGTCTTGTTATGTTCAGGGTGAGGGAGAGACTGCAGAAATAGAATAGTTATAGGGAGAAAAGCATTGCTGTAGAACAGATTAAATTAGATGACAGAAGGAGGAGAAGGAGAGTGTTTGACAGGGTGAGAAGAAATACCTCCCCAAACAAAGGAACTTAGGTGCTGCAGCTGAGGCAGGTGACCATAAGGACTATGTCACAGACATACTAGGAAATTCAGACGCTCAGACAGGAAACACCAAGAATAAGGCCCTAGAAAAGATATAAACCATGAGGTGGCAAAATAACCAGTAAACTGAACTGACAGATTAGTCCCCAAAATGGAATCAAGAAATCAAAAAGCAAAATTAAATTTATGAGAAGGAATAAAGATTCTTGGAGGAAAGCCCATCTTGGCCAGACCAGATTTTGACAAGCTGTTTGAACTCTACAACACTGTATTTAAGGTAGAACAGGACAATGTTTATATTGTCAGGCAATATTATATTGTCAGGCCCGTAATATGCCTTTGTGGTGGCCATCAAAGCCACACTTATTTCATCCTTGATACTCAAAGGATCAAAAAATATCTCACTGCATTTCTGAGCAGAATATTAATGTTAAGATCAAAAGCCAAGGTAGCTAGCATGGTATGAGCATGCTATGATAGAGTATGAAGACTAATGCCACTGCATCTCAAGAACTTCATTGTTCACTGGCATTTTCAGATTCTCCAGTGGGTAATTCTATTTTACTCGCATCGGCTGAGGTGGTATGATGTGACTATCATTCATATTATTAATGGCTTGTCCCAAATTCTCAGATGCAGATGTGGGCCACAATGGCTGGAAAAATCATGTTCTGGATTTTATGCAATGGTAATCCAAGTGTGTGGGTTGGAAGGTTCACTTTACATGACCCTTAGTTAGGAGTCAAAAAGCAATATGGTAGGTCACTATGCAGTACAGACATAGGTTAACTAAATATGAACTCAAAATCCAGAGTTTAATCCATACTGAACTCTGTTCATGATGCATGATCTCATAAAATGCTTTAATAATCTTAAAAGTACTCTGACCACCTAGAAGGTCATAGGATTCCAGGCAGTGATTAGGGCCTTAATTAGCTACATTTGTAGAAAATTCAGTGTGAAAATAAAACCATATGAGAGAGAAGAAGGTTCCTCCTAGAACAAAAGGGCAGAGAAGATCTGAAGATTTTTAGGGGAAATGAGAATGTGTTGCCCACCTTCTTCAAGGGGCAACCAAGGAAGAAGTTATTGTTACAAGTAATCTAGTATAGAAGAGTCTTTAAGCATAATCATAGAATCATAGAATCATAGAATGGCTAGAGTTGGAAAGGACCTTAAAGATCATCTAGTTCCAACCCCCCTGCCATGGGCAGGGACACCTCTCACTAGAGCAGGTTGCTCAAAGCCCCATCCAGCCTGGCCTTGAACACTTCCAGGGATGGGGCATCCACAACTTCCCTGGGCAACCTGTTCCAGTGCCTCACCACCCTCACTGTAAAGAATTTCTTCCTTATATCTAATCTAAATCTCTTCTCTCTTCATAAATATTTATGCTATTAATTAATTGGAAACCAAATAACAAGTGAGAATAAGAACAAAAATCTTTACCAGAACAAACTTCCTGCTTCATTCACTCTCAAGTTATTATAGTTTTACAAAAGAATACTAGCAATTTGAAAATGCTTAGGTTTCCACAAGAGTGAAGAACCTAGAGCACAGCAGAGTTATTGATGAAACTGTCAGGAGAGTGCACCTTCAGAACTGCAGCTGCTGGGGAAAACTGGGTTCACTAAACAGAGAAAGTGTTGGAAGAGAATCTTCCCTGATGGATACTACCCAGTACTCCTCTAGCGGGGGTAAGTGACAGCCCACAGCTGCAAGGGACTCAATATTCCTTAAGCCACCTACATCAGAAAGCAGACAAGCATATTCAAGGCCTTTACATTGCAATGGACATCTTCTGGGATATGAAAAATCAATAGAGCATTCCTCTGAGCCACTAAATGATGTGTTTAAATTCACTAGTGCAACTAAGAGCAGAATCTAGTTCTACGTTTTACTGATGCCTTTTACTGCTGAATGCGACCTGTACAGCAATTATTACTTATGGCTAGATTTCAGTGGTAATACTGCTTAATGCACTATTGCAAATGAGAGTCTCAGTAGCAGACTGAAGATAAAAAACCAAAATGAGTGTGCAGTGGGACAAGTCTGTGAGACCTTAGTGTGAGATCTATGTATATCTTCTCTTTACGTCAGCCTAATTGAAGATGACTAAAAAGCCATTTTTTATTATAATATCTAATAGAATAATTAGCTGTGTAAACAGACAAAACTCAAAGTGATTAGGACAGATGGAGCAGAAGTAGGAAGTGCTTATAGCTAACTCTCTCACTACATACTCTGCAAGCAAATCCTGCTTCCAGGCTTGGTTTTAATTCACTCAATGACTTTTTGAATCTCAGCAAACTATTACCAGTCCCCTCTGGTCTGGTCTGGCCAGGGAACAGACCAGGGAACAGTCAACCAGACCCTAGAGTAGATGAAAAAAATCCTCTGGGCACCAGAGGGGCCTGGACAGAGTTTTCTGTGACTGAGAAAATCTCTGAGTGAACTAAAACTGTCTGTTGCCTGCTCTCACTACAGTCCCGCTGCCTCCCTCCATGAGCAGCAGGCTCCCGCTCCCTGCTGCGACTCTTTCCCACTCTTTCCTTTCCTCCACACACAGCCACCACTGCATGCTTTTCTTTTCCCCCCTCTTCTTGCTCCTCTTCCCAAAGCAGGCCATGCGACTCTATGGAGAAGAGTAATCTCTCCTTCTCTCTGGGTCCACTTGGGTCTTCTTCCTAAAGAAACACAAACTAGGAGTCCATTGTTTGCCAGCATGATCTTTAGTGTGTGCCCCAGTTTGATATTTGACTCTAAGAGAGCTGGAATATTAAATCCAGAATTAGGAATATACTTATTCCAATTAATATATATTTTCCTTTGCTTAAATGTCTCTTCTATCATAACCTAAAAGACATGCTGCTTCTCAGATCACTTCAGACTTATGAGTGCAACAGTGCTGTTAAAAACAGATATTAGTAAAGCACGCTTCAATATACTCAAATGTAAGACATTCAGTGCAATATTTATTTTTTTATATTGTTTTATAAAAGAAACCAAAAAAGAGAGGAGGAGTATTCAGTGATGCAGTGTGCTAGACATTACTTGAAAAATCGGGAAATTAAACCAAATAAAAATTACACAACAATGTTATTGTGTTTGCTAAGGAGATAAAGGGAAAGGAAAAAATAAAGCCAACCCTCATTTATGAGAATTGCAGTCTACTTGTCGCCACTGAGGATGACATTTAAATTAATCTGATTATAAAGTTTGTTACTTTATTTCTCTCCCGCTCCAATACTGCCTTATAGGCCTAGAGACTTATACAGCATACAGACATATGGTGAGGCTATGCCCGCACCCTAAGGTTTTAGAACCATAAAGAAATTTATGTGCCTACTTCTCACAGAAGTTAGTGCCTAAAAAGGTGGTTACGATGGCCTGGATCTTCTAATCTAAGTAGGAGAGTCAGTAAAACCCAAGGAACATAGAACCCTAATGGTCTTTTGTCTCACTCCCACCAAGGGGAGCTGGGTTCGAGAGTGCGGAGGGGGCTGCAACAAAATGTTTCTCTGGTGGGGGGGGGAAGCCGTGTCAGCAGCACTGAGGCAGAGACATGCTACTGTATAAAGCCACAAGCTGCCTTCAAAGTTTGCTTTATTTTTAAGTATGTGGTCTTGTCTCATTCCTTTGGATACTCCTCCTGTTACAGAAGAGTCTTATTCCCGTTTTACAAAGAAAAAGGATTCAATATTCTGCCAAGTGTTATACATGAAGCCAATGGTAGAGCCAGAAAATGAAGGCACAACTTGTGAATTGCCATGTGGTGCCTTAAGGAGAATACTATATTTATTTTTTTTCTATGAAGGTAGACAGCAAATTAATGAATAAACCAAACTTTATATACCACCAGGGTACCTTCACTCCAATATTAAGAACTTTAAAAGTGTGCATTAAATACTAAAAGAATTCAGGCAAAACCATACTTCAACATATAAAACCAGTTTCATATACATTACAGTGTATAGATGTATATGTGTGTGTGTGTGTGGTAGAACTTATTATTTTCACTGGCAGGAAGCTCATAAAAAGAAAAGCTTTTGGGGTTGGCTCAAACTTGGAGTGCACTTTAACATGCTGGTGGTACTTTATGAAGAAATCTCAAATGTATCCCATGTGTTGCAAATGCTTAAGAATGGGCTCAAGATGAGCTTTTGTCTGCCTGAGCCATGCAACTATTTCAAAAATATCTTTCTTCAGCAGCATCAGTATTTATTTTTGTATGTCATTTTTGCAGTTTGAATGCTGGACTTGAGTTTCCACATTGCCGTCAAAGAAAGAAGTGAAAAAACCAAAACCCTTAATAAATCTAACAACAGAATCTGGTTTCAAGACTATTTTCCATGACTGAAACTTTTTTTGTCAGAATCATTTTTCTTAGAACAGCTGACATATCATTATTGTTTTACTTGTTTTAGAATATTGGCTTTCCAAAAATGTCCAATCCATCCTTGAACTAAAAAAGGAACATGTATTCAGAGGCCTGGCTTCTTTTTTAGTAACGATAATGTTCTTTTCCCCTTTCCACCACCACTATTGTATTAACTGACTGCATGTTTTTGGGACATGAACAGAAATGTACATAAAGAACTGTCATAAGTACCTGATTGTTCTCCAGCTGAGTGGGATCAATATGACTAGAAGTAACTTATGAGGTGAACTCCCTTATTATCCTCGGTGGTCCAATTCCATGCTCTTACTTCTACTCTGCTTTTAAAACTGATTTATTTTGGCAGATTTTTCTTCTCCTGTCTTCATTATCTGAACTCTTCTGCCTTCTCTGTCATATTCAGCAGAAATTTTTATTTTATTTCTACAGTACCATATCACATCATCCGTTAGTTTTTCTCACGTGACTTTAGAAAATGTTTTCAACTTAAACATTACATTTCAGCCTCTTGATATCAATGGGAGTTCAAGAGTGGCAAAGTTTTGCTCAAAGCACATGGCTTGTGGACTGAGGAGTTTAGATGCTGCTTTTATGTTTAAATTACTGCTTTCTCAAATGGAAATTGAAATAAAACCCAAAACTATCCTTCCAAGTAGTTGCTTGTCCTGAGCAAAGAAACATTATGAATAAAACTCCAAACAAATAGCCAACAAGGGAACAAATCATGAAAACTTTAATATTCCTACTGCATTTTTCTAAATTTGATTAGTCATGAAATCACAGGGAAGCCTAACTGCACGCTTTTTAATATTTCAGCTGCAGATGAATGATGATCTTTTGTTGACAAAAAGCCCAATTCTGTACATTCTAATTTTTCAGTAGCTCCACAGAAGTCCGTAATCATTCTTTTTAAGTGAATTGAGGCTTAAAAAGCAACAGGAATCTGTGAAAAAATCAGACCGGTATGCAAGCTTTTGGTGGAACTTCAGAAACATGAGCTGCGTTTTTAAAAGTCTTTAACTGTAATTTCAAAAGATTTTGCGACTATTCAAATACTTCTTCAGAACATCTGTGAAGCAGTTCACTCATATGAGCCATACAATAGTGAAATAAAAGATAGAAGCACTCTGAACTACAGGCATTTCATGATGATTAAGAAATTCCCATGATAAAGGATTATGAACACAGAAGCCTAAAGGTCATTTGGGTGTAGAATATGAGCAAATGGCCAAATTGCAAGGACTAAGTATCAACACTTTTAAGTCTCCCTTTTCAGTGATTTTGTAATTCACAATTTCTGAGATTTTTGGAAAATAATTGGAATAATTAGACCTTTATGACAGATAGTCCAAGGAGTGCAAGTGAAAAACCTGTGGTGTGGCATCCATTTTGCCTGACCTATTTATCGAAACTTCAGCAGGAACAGGGTCACCCCTCTGAAGGTCTCTATTGTTTGTATAGGGAATATAGGCATTTACATTAGAAGTGCCTCAGTAGATGTTTAAAATCTGAGCCCATAGAAAGTACCTAAGTAATGATTCATTTCATGAGCTCATCTCAAAACTGTGCTTGCTGGCCTCCTCCACCCTGTCACAGCTTTCCCCCCAGAGCTGGCAGTGATATCATGATGGCTTAGAGATGTCCCTGCTCTACTGTTACATGTCCGTTTAGGCAGCCTGGCCTTTGGACAATACAGGCTGGCATGCCATATTGTCTGTGATAAGGTAGAGTGCCCTCTTACACATTCTATATGGTAAGCCTGAAGCACAGGCCTTTGTTACTGAGTTTTCATGCTGGATCTATACGTCTCTCTTCTTACGTTCCCAGGACTGTGATTCCTGTGACACACTATGGGAGCTGAGCTGGATTCCTAATGACAGCAGTGTCTGTCACTCTGCTGTGTTCATTTTCAGACCTTCCTGTGCCATGTAAGTGTTATTGTTTAATTGCTCATTCCCCAGTGTAGCGTGATTTTTTAAATTAGCTTGACATTTTATGTGTTTCTTTTACAGCTCATCTCAGCTGTTAATGAGCCCTTTGCTAAGTGTCTTCAGTACAGATCATTATAGCTCTTTAGTACTGTCATTTGAAAGCTAATACCAATAAACAGAAAAATTACTCAGCAGGAGGAAGGTAAGTGTGCTATGTTTCCAATTTTTAGTTTGCAAAGGTTAGGAACTATTCAGTAAAAGGAAGCATTTTTTTTTTTTAAAGTTTACTGTGATTTGCTCAGATGGGCATTATGGGTTGTCTGGATGCCAGGCCTGCATCATTCCAGCCCTGAAAGACCTGTGCAGATGCAACTTGAAAGGTATCCCTAAAATGCAGGCTAGTCCACTCCCTTCCCTAGATACCATGAACAGGTTTTCTTTTAAAATCATGGAGATCACCTAAGCCTTATCAAGTGAAGATATGACACAGAAGAAGAGAGCCTAGACCTTGACAAATGTTTGAGCCTACCCAGGTACATGCTGAGGTCTGAGGAGTGAGACCACCAACCAGAATGGGAACCTTTGAAAGCTGCCTGTCCAGCAGATGGTTACAGAGGTTATCTTATTTACAAACTCTCTGAAATTGGGGAAAAAATGGAGTTTTTATAGGAGTTGCATTTTGTTTTGTTTTGTTTTTTTAACTTTAAAGTTTTCACAATACTTTTTCCTAGATGCTCTTGGAGCCTGGATAACAGTAGACCTGTGGACACAACTAAACAGAGCCCTGACTGCTTTTTCTTTGACTAGCAACACCCTTGTAAGAGGGAACACCTAAGAGAAAAGTGATTGAACTGCTAAGTCTGTAAGGAATGATTCATGATTTCAAGAGAAATGGATATTAACCGGTGAGAGCTTGTGCAGGGTCATAAGTGCAAATGTCTTATATTAGGCATTCTATATGTTTTTCTTCATAGTATCTTTAAATATTTCTTTAGGAAACATCATAAGACCCAGATCAGTGCCAATCTGACTGTGCTAACTAGAGCTTCAAGGCTGTGAAGCTACAATATTTGAGTCCTCTTGTAAATGTTGGTAAGAACAACTAATAAAATACCTTTCAGTATACAGTTCAGCAAGAGCTTAAATTGAAAAACTGTAATTCTGCAAGGTACTGGAAAACAGTTTGTAAAAGACCGAGGGCTCTGGTGGGATCGTTCTCCATTGACAGACAGATAACCAAACTGAATGATGAATGCATTAAATTGTACACTGACATAAGGCAGACACAAAGGTTAACACAACCGTAATTATGAAAAGTGCTGACTTTTGAGATAGTAAAAGTATAAATAGCCTGGATATTCAGGAGAAAAATAAAAGATGTCAGTGACGCAGATCAGGAGCTACAGAACATGAGTGTGTAAAGTATGCTTTTTGTGAAGTAACAGTCAGAAGAATTATTTTTTTCATATACAAGATTAGCCAAGAATGGTGGAATCACAGCCTTTTATAGGCCATGACTAAGTCTAAACCAGTTAATTTCTCCCTGTAACACAAAGAACTGTTAGAAAATTAAAATAGAGAGATAAAAGGATGCATGATGTTAAAAATACAAGTTAAGAAAAAGGTCACGAATAGAAAAGCTGACTGCTGTGGTACAGTACCAGAACCCTCCAGAGCAAGCCTTTCTGCTACATTACCTTTGAAACAAAACAGGGTTTTGAAGGGGGAGGCTGGTATTGTCAAGGCCTGAATGACATTTAAATAAAACAATGCTTGGAGTAGTACATGGTGCTGTGATTTTAAGAAAACAGATTTGTTTCACAGCAGAAAGCTGAAATATTTGTAGAAAAGATAATAATAAAAATCACAAATTTCCAATAAATGAAATAATATTGCATAGATTTACAGAATATTCTGGTTAAATGCATACTGGCAGTCCTGTTTTTAAATTATTAGATGCCCCTATCTGAAAACATTGCTTGGGAACAATAGTACTGGCTCATCTGCCACTGATTTTAATGGTGTTAGCTATCTCCATTAAGCTGAATAGCTGGTTCTATTGATTTCAACAATTCTGGGAACATAACCAACCATTCAAACCTTTAATGGCTCATCACACTTAGAATTGTTATGCTTTGTAGGTGTGTGCACAGCTAATGGGAAAGCTGATGGGATAATGAATGCTCAGATGCTAACAATAATGGAGTCACCAGACACTCACATTACATGAGATCTACACAGCATTACAAAAAGATGGCCTTATAGAAGACAATAAAAAATCGGTTAATTTACAAGTAAATTTGTGTCCTCTCCATCATAAACAATGCATTAAGACTAAGTGATCATGCCACTTATTAACCCCATTATTATAAATCTCATTGTCACATGAAACATGTTAAGATATATTTTGCAGCTCTGATATAATCTATTTCATAGCTTTAAAGATTTTTAACAAATATTACTAGATATTCTTAGGGGCAAAAAATAAAAAAGGCCTGACATGGGAAAGTGTGCATCAGTCCCTTGGAGGGAGACAGTTACATTAACAGGATCCTATAACAGTTCTCAAGCATTAACAATTCCAGCAAATTCAGAGATAAGCATATATTTAAAAAAACAAAATCAAAACGTTTAACAGTATGAAAATGAAGAGGTAGGGCACCTGCACAAACTTGTCTTTGTCCTGAAGTGATACCATGGTGGATGAAAATATGAGAATAAACTAACAGCTCCTTCAAAAAAACAGCTAATATGCCATTAAAAATCAACTTAATGTAATCCTAATCATTGAGAGGAGTTTCATTGCACTGAATTAATGACATCTTTTACTTTCTGGAAAACATTACAGATCTTTTTGTTGTTTAAACTATTGAGTTGTTTTCAGTTCTGTAATAGAATTTTTTGCCTGAATGTGGATAATAGGTTTTGATGTTATTGTTCCCCTGACAGAAGCTTTTAACAGAAAGGGAACTAAAACAGTGTCGGTTTGTGAAAGGGTATGATACATGGAGTCAGATCCTCATCAGGAGTAAGCTGTGAACCAGCTCCCTTGGCTTTAATGGATTTACAGCAGCTGATGAGCTGGCACATGATATGGAAACATCACACACTTTCAAATATTTCTGCAAAAATAAATTGCCTTTTACTGGTGCTCAGAGACTTTAAAGAGAAGGAAATTGCTAGGAGAAGCAAGTTGGTAAAACTGAGACTATGGTTCCAAAACACAGTAAATCATATTTAATGGTTCCTAGACCTAGATTTAAACAGGTGTAACTACAAGACAAAGTGGATAAAACAATATAAAATCAATTTGCCAGTTCTAGTGTGTTTGAAATTTTGTGAGGGGCCATCCTAATATAAGTAGCTTCTGTGTTGGATCTCTTCAAACTACTATGCCACTTCAGGTATTTAGTCTATCACATCAAGTAAGAAACAAAATAAAAGTTTAACAATAACATGACCTCTGTGTCCGATACTCTGGCTAATTCAACAGCAATGCAGTCACGTACCCAAGATGGATCCAGACCGCATTTGTGCTGCTGGATGCACAGACCTAGTTTAAGGATAACAGACTGATGGCTGGAAACTCAAGGTAGGGTGGGAATACCTCATGATGTCAAATGGGAAGTGGAGCAGACAACTGATCGAGTAAACCCACATGCAGCAAAGGAGGGTTAATGCAATGCTAACTCAGATTGAGGAGCAGATAAGCCATGTTATGTTGCAAAGCATCTGTCATGAGGTTTCAATCTCCACCTGCTCCAAAGCAGAAGCTGAAGTGGCTCTGCAGAGCACTTTGTAGTGCTCCTCATGCAAAATTTGCCAGGATGAGTGCACCTGTACCCGTAGCATAGAGCCATACCCTGTGCCTTGTAATTGCTGACTGCGCTGCTGTGTTATTAAGTAATTCTGATCACCAGGGTCAGAGTCCAATGAACACCAAAATAAGTCCAAAAAAAACCCAACCAAGTCTGAATCTACCCTCTTTTAGTTTAAATCTATGTGCCCTTGTCCTGTCGCAACAGGCCCTGCTGAAAAGTTTGTCCCCATTTTTTCAGGGGCCCTCTTTAAGTACTGAAAGGTGGCAGTAAAGTATCCCTGGAGCCTTCTCTTCTCCAGGCTCAACAACCCCAACTCTCTCGGCCTGTCTTCATAGGAGAGGTGTTCCATCCTTCTGATCATCTTTGTGGCCCTCCTCTGGAACTGCTCCAACAGGTCCATGTCTTTCCTGTGCTGAGGGCTCCAGAGCTGGACACAGTACGCCAGGTGTGGTCTCAAGAGCATGGAGTAGAGAGGCAGAATCACTTCCCTCAACCTGATGGCCATGTTTCTTTAGATGTAGTCCAGGATGCAGTTGGTCTTGAGCTGTGAGTGCACATTGCCAGCTCATGTCCAGCTTTTCATCCACCAGTACCCCCAAGTCCCCAAGGGCTGCTCTCAATCCCTTCATCCCCCAGCCTGTATTGATACTGGGAGTTGCCCTGATCCAGGTGCAGGACCCTACACCTGGCTTTGTTGAACCTCGTGAGATTCACACAGGCCCACTTCTCAAGCTTGTTCAGGTCCCTCTGGATGGCATCGTGTCCCTCAGGTGTGTCAGCTGCGCCACTCAGCTTTGTGTCATCTGCAAACTTGCTGAGGGTGCACTCAATCCCACTGTTTACGCCATTAATGAAAGATACTGAACAGTACTGGTCCCAGTATGGACTCCTGAACATTCATTGCACGGTGGCATGGCGTGGCAGCGTGACATGGTGGCACGGTGTGGCTGGCAGGCCCTGAGTGCTGTGGGGCCTTTGCGGCTTGCAGCGGGTAGCTTTGCTGAATGAAAGTGTTGAACGGGATCCCGTGGAAAGTGTTGCAACTCATATTTGGTCCTCAGTCAACAAATGAAAACATAATAGAAACCAGAACCTATGAACAAGAGCATTAAATGAAACACGGGTCTAAGGCAATAGTCCAATACATATTTAACAGCAACCTGCCAAATGATGTTTTCAATTACGATCATTTTATTTTGTATTAAAGTAGCGCTAGAGGTCAAGTGATCCAGTCAGGCCTGATGCTCCATCCGCTGCATTAGATGGTGTAGAAATGCATAGGATGTTTCCCTGATGCATTTGCTAGTTAAGATGAAACAAAAAGCAGTCTAAAAGAAAGAGCTATTCCGGTATTCAAGTCCACAGCTCAGCAGAGTACTCTGTGTTGAACAAGGATCCACTGACAGGAAATGTCTTCCAAGTTCAGGACCAAGCTGAATGATATCTCTGGAACATATTCTCAGTGCTCATGCATTATTTCTTCATTCAAGTTTCAGAGGAGTGTTTGACTTTTACTGTGAAACCATAAATCACCATCATTCTTGGCATGTCAGATGTTTCCCTAAGTTAAACACAATGAGTTTCCTCCAAGGGAAGAGGGAACAGTGTAAATAGTGTTTAAAATATGTTACTAATTTATTGCATGGTCTTGCTGGATATAATTAATTCAAACGGTTTTGTATATTCCAGCAGGAGATATACATCTTTTAGTAATACCTGTACTGTAAGACCCCTGAACAGTCTGCATGTATTTTAAACCAAATGTTCTCGGCAGAGCTGGCAGATGCGTTTTAGCTGCAGTGGCTGTGAATAATCACCCAGATTTTTGTTGTCCTTGTTCATTAGTCTGTTAGGAACTACTTGTTATTGAAGTGAAAACTGAGATCTTTTCTTGTCCTTTTCTTCCACTGCAGATGTATTTTAAGGCAAAACATAACAAATGAACATTTATAAGGAAAATTACTATTTGCAGTGGCATAAATTGCTATGGCAGACAATTTTTGGTGGTAATTACAAAGAAATCTTTTCTATACGGACTTTTTGTATTACTGCCTGTAAATATGATGGCTTTCCACTGAAGCACATTACTAGAGCTACTAGCTTTGACAGTTCTTTGGCACACTTTGGGGGCAATTGCTTTAAGAAAGAAAAATAACTACCTGCTTCCTTCCGACTCGCATCAAAAAGTGTCATCTACGCTGTTCACTGAGTTGTGGCAGACCCTGGGGCTTTGCCTGGCAGTGCTTGTTCTGCAGGCTCTTATCCACGTTGCTACCTGTTATGTCTTGGGGTGGGCTATTTCAGAGGACTACTTCAGTTTTTAGCTTTGTCTTTAGTGCCAAGCAGACTGCTGTTTTTGCAAGTATTCTATCAACTCAATTTCTATTGATTTTAGAGAGCACTGTAACTAGAGCTATGGAGTGTGACTTCCATTCTGCTGTAAATTTATGGGTGTGATTTTCTACTTCTTGCAGACAGAAGGATGAGGAACAGATTTTCCTTTCTTTGCTTATATCAGGGTTAATGAAAGTATACACTTGGAAAGTCTTTTGACTAGTATATTACAGAGTCTACTATAGCCTGACATAGTAACAGTCTCTTTTTAGTTGGCAGGTTTTGAAGCGTTTGTGAAAGCCAACATGTGATGGATTAATACAAAAGCAACTTCTGCACAGCATTCTATCATAATAAATATGTTGAAGGAAACAAAGACTTAATAGCATCCTTATCTCACTCCATCCACCAACGATGGAAAAGGACTGCTAAAGATATTGATTAAGGTGATCCAGGATTCTTGATTTGGGTTGCTATGCCCTGTGTTTCACTAGACATGTCTACTTTTCTGCCCTTAACATTTGAGACAGATGGATTTCTGACATGTGCAAGTCATGTTTTTTAAATCCATATTAAAGCAGGAGCCAGAATTTTGTTTATGTTAAAAAAAAAACCCACACAACAAAAAAAAACCCCAACACAAAAACCAGGTGAGGCTTCCAGCTCAGCTAGATGCTAGTGGTCTACAGAGGATCTGCAACAGTTATCAGTTACCAGTCAAAGTGTGGAAAGAAGAGTGAGAAAGGAGTGGTGTTCATAATGTCTGGGCATGCAAAGCCAGAGAGGGGAAAGTATAAACAAAGTGAACTTCAAGATTTTTTTTTCAGAATTAGGAAGACAGGAACTTCTCAGAAGAAGAAGGGATGCTTCTAGGCACAAGCAACTCTAGGCTATGAGGAACTGGCTTTCTGTGTGGACAGACCCTTCTCTTTTCTGCTCTGGTTCCTTGAACAGAATAGCTGTACCCTCTCTTCTAACTCATGACCTTGCTTTCTTGTCACCTCCTGTGGTGTCCTTTCTGTCCTACTCACCACTCCTCTTTACCATTGGAAATGTTATGAACTGTTTGTTGCTGGTTCTATTTCTAATGTGACTGAATGTAAAAAAGTCATTTAATATGGCCGAATGATCCATTAATGGGTCTAGTCATATGCAATTGTCTCAAAGGAATGATTTGAGGCTCACAGGATGTTTGTTAAGCAATTTTGGATCTTTCAAAGACAGGGTTTTTTTCTAAGTGTCATTATTATTTTTGTGTAAAAGTGTCTTGTATTTCATGTATAATTAATGCTAGAATAGCACACTCTTCATCGTTCCTCATTATGTCATTTTCATTTAAAAATATATACATATACAAGTGTATGTTTGTACACTTATATTACTTTTAAAAGCTGTTGATTTTCTTTGAGCCAAAGAAGAATTAAAGCAAAACTTCAGAACAAGTTAAAATGTTGCTATTGCCACTTAGTGTTTGTATGCTCTTGGAAAAGAATGATGGAATCTTTACTCTAAGACCCAAAGTGTGCATCTTAAGGGAATGTTTTAATGTCAGTGGAGAGGGAGCTGGTTCGGAATAAAACTTCGGTTAAACTTCATCCAGAATAATTTTAAAGATGCATTCTCATGATCAAGGTGTTGAAAAACATTGCCTTTTCATTTGGTGTGCACATGTGTTTGGAACAAATCTGGCCTGTGCTTCAGGGCATCCAGTCATTAGCCCCTTTTGCACACTCAGTCTCTGAAGCATTAAAGATGTGGGTTTTAACTCTGATGTTAAAGAACTACTTGAGGTCAGTATTCTGATGAGAAAATTTTGTTTTGCAGATCTAATAAAAATTAAATAGTTTTGCAGTACAGCTTATGAGGGCTTGAGTTGCAGTACAAGTTTTCTGACATGTAGTAAACCACAAAACATCCATTTAATTTGTGAACACTGATGGGCTGGTGTAAACTGGCATTGCTTCTTTGATGTTTGTGGAGTTGTGCCAGTTTACACCAGCTCAGGAATCTGGTCTATTGTTCCTGCAAACATCCTATGACATTTTAAATTATCAAGATGATTATCTTGCAAAGACAGCCAAAGTATTAGAATAACAGTTCCCTGCCAAATTCTCTTGGGAGACTTGACTTATTAAAAAAAATAAATTACACGTGTTCTTTTTATATAAATAAAAATTTCTTTCATAAGAATGCAAGATTTACTAGGAGGCTGAAGTTGTGATTTCCTAGTTATGAATGTAACTTTGTGAATCAGAAAGGCAGACAATGCTCTGCCACATCTTAGTGAAGCAAGGGATGTTTGCTCAGACTGGTAGAATATAAACAGCTTTAGTGTCCTCAGAGAAAGGCATCTGGGAGCTAATCTCATTGTCTTTGGCCCCTTTTTAGTGGTTTCTCCCTGTCTTTTCCAGCTTTTTCTCCTCACCAACACTGCATGTAAAAATATGTCTGAGAAGAAAAGAAAGACAGCAAGTATTTTGTTTTACATTTTCTATCTCTATCTTTACAGAATTAGCCGTTTTTTACCATGATGTCGTGTTTGATCTTGAAGCTGATTTCAAGCAATCTAGCTGAAAATGGATATTTCATTTAGGGGAGTGGTAAAAGTATCAGAAGTTCAGAGTGCAATGCACTATTCACTACAGAATGAATGTAGGTAATGCACTAAACACTCTACAGAGTGCAATGCAGGTACCCATGGGACATATGTGTGTGAATCTTCAAGGATCTACATATAGGATGATAAGTGCCAATAAAATTTTCTGTGTCCAGTATTAGTTGGAGCCTTTCAGAAAGGAGGGAGAAATGAGGAAAGGACTGAATCTTGAAGGTAGGAAGAAAGGAAAGCTCACCACAAGCCAGCACAGAAATGCCCAAAGCCAGAGCTGTATCCCATCTCTAAGAAAAACTAAATTAGGTTGATGGCAGAAGTGAGTAGCAGTAAGAATTCCACCTAAGAATATTTCATATGCCCAAGGGAGGACACATGGATATGGTGAACTGGAAGCAATGGGGCTTCAAGAAAATCTATAAGCAATCTGAAGATGTTACAAACTCTGCCACAATGCTCACACATCTGTTTTGGTGAATTTTTTTTGGCAAGGCTTCTTCACATTGCAAGAAAAAAAAATCTGGTTTTTCTAATAGACTCTGCAGAAGGAAAGAAAAAGCAGTAGAAAAAAGAGCTAAAAGATTAATGAAACCTTTTAAAAACCACAGTATCTGGAGATACAGTTATGTGTTTTGGGTATTGCTATATCAAAATGGTAAAGATCATGACAGGCTTATTTATCAAGTATTCAACCTTGGAGAACCTTTGGTGCATGAGAATATTAATCCTCTCCTGCATACATTTATATTCATTTTGAGTTTATGCAGATACAGACAAACCTAGAGGCCAAAACTGTTACCCTGAAAATGAATTTGCACTGACTGTTTCACTGTTTGGATGGCTTCCAACTGGCAGTGAAATGTAATTTAGGTAAATTGACTCATGTTTTTACTTCCACTTTTCAGTAGAAAAAAGACTGTCTTGCGGAACATCGGAGATGAACATTTTTAGGATTCAAATTGGATAAACATCATGCTGGACAAAGGAATTTAGCCAACATAGCTCTGGAAAGTATGTATTTTGCTGGAAATCAGTGGAAAGTGGCATTCCATGTTGTTGAGGATTTTTGCTATTTTGTGATTAGATTTGATCTCAATATGGAGTGAAAAGCAACAATTTAGAAATTCTCAGGTTTGGGGAATGGAGAACTGTATGTCAGTACATTGTCCTGGGGTCATTGTATACTAGAAACCCTGGAGATGTTTTTCATGGAATGCTTTGGCTTGCAGCCCCAGAATGTAGCCAAAAATGTAGTGAGAGAAGTAGACAGAAGATCATGAAATTTTTGATGGAACCTTCTTTGCCACTCCTAAGCAAGGCTATCTAAGTACCATAGAATAGCAGTCACAGCTATCTTTGGGAAATGTTTCAGCTTTGCCAAATCAGTAATTTCATTTTGTGCATCATGTGCATGTGTATAACAATACACCAGAAGCCAGTAAGGATTGTATGGCTGTATGATAGAGATGATTCACTGCCACTGTGATGTTGTCGGGCAGTGGCAATGGCAATTAAAGTGCTGAGCTGAATAAATTCTTCTCCTCCTAAATATTCAGTGATGAAGACCTTTGTCCCTCAAACCCAGCTGCATTTTTTGAAGTACTCTGAAGTTACTGAAGCAACATCTGGGAAATGAAAGAATACATTTTACAAGACACTGATGCAAGTTAACTGTCAAGCTGACACTTGGAGGTAGACACACGTAATTAAGAGAATGCCCAGATCAACAGGTATTTTTGATAAAAGCTATAGAAAATGTATATGAAAATGGGCTCAAACTGAACAGATCCATGCAGCAACAGAGTGAAAGCAGATTGCTTATCAGAGATTGATATTCTGTTATTTAAGATTTGTGTACCCCTATCTACTGCTTGGAAGAACGGGATTTCTGGTTGACACAAGATGACTGAGAGCTGGATTTGGGAATGTTTTGACCTGTGGTGTCTCTGGAGCAACACCGCTTCAGATGTTCTCTGTTGTTTTAGGAAACCTCAGAAATCAGATATGTGTTTGATTTTGCTATTTCTTGGTAACAGAGGAAGACAGGAAAACAGCAGGTGAACTGTACTTGAATTCTGGGGACAGTTCTCTACATCAGTTACCCTCAGTAAGTTCGCAGACGACACTAAGTTGGGTGGGAGTGTCGACCTGCTGGAGGGTAGAGAGGCGCTGCAGAGAGATCTGGACAGGCTGGATCGATGGGCCGAGACCAACGGGATGAGGTTCAACAAGGCCAAGTGCCAG
>KZ505740.1:97486-154317 GCA_002844005.1 Limosa lapponica baueri
GTCACCTTAAAATGACAAATAAACATATATTTAGACACAGTATATACCTGGGAGGTTGTAGAGGCTAGCTTGATAGGACAAGGAGAAACTCTTTCCGGAACCTTGTAATGATCATCTAATTTGGGGAAGAGGCTTGAAAAAGCCAGTTGAGGCAGGAAAGCTAGTCATAGGAAACAACTGAAGGTTTATCTTGCAGCCTGCGGCGCCTGCCAGGTGCAGCCTGTTAAAGCATAAAGCTGCAATAGTTGTTTTAGATTTAAGAGAACTAGATGTTGCTTACTGGGCGTGAGGCCATTCAGCACATATTTGGTGTTGGGGGATGATGCTCATCCTAGTGAAGTATAAAATGAATAATGCTTTACTTCTCACCCTGTCTATCTTCTGTTCTTAGGCACCACTACTTATTGTACAGCACACAAAAGATTGCTAAGATCTCAAATATGGTTATTCAACTTTATGAAGCACTAACTTCCTTCACTATGTGAGAGAGAGTTTTAGCTTCGACAAGAAGTGCTTCGCAGCATTGACCAGCTAAAACACTGATTTCCAACCTTGTTCACAGATCATGAAATATTATAAATTTGGTGGGAAACTGGGATTCTCTCAATATCATAACTTCACTTACAAATGGTTTAAGACCTCCTTTGGTTGTGATGCATTCACTTATTCTCATACAGATGCAAAACAAAAAATACAGTAAACCAGTTTCCATTATAAGTTTGATTGTGGTAAGCTATCTGTACAGTGATGAAATTTGTTATAATAAGTCTTAAACTAAAGTCAAGGGAGAGAAATGGGAACTATTTCTGACTTAAAAAAAACGTGAAAAGCAGTAAGCAAAATTCTGCAGTAATGCTTTTTAGGATTCTTTTTTTTTTTAGAAAAAGGAAATTTGACTGTTATAAACATCTTTAAATGGCAGTTTCTAAATTTTCTACAGAAATGATTTTGTGCTGTTTGGAGAGACTAAATGAATTTTGGTGATAAATAGGTTTTCTCTGCTCCCTTCCCCCCCTCTGCTGCTGTGTCAATATAGTGACTCATAGGATTATAGAATCATAGAAACATTTAGATTAGAAAGAACTTCTGTAGGTCATTTGGTGCAAGTCCCCTCACACAATTCAGGGCTTACTTCAAAGTGAGCTTTTAACAGGCTGCTTTGGGAGATATTGGCACACTGTGCTGCATGAGAGAATTCTACTGCACAGGTGGTGATTGCACATAGTGGCCAAAAGCAGTCTTTGAAAACAACTCTAATTCGGTGGGCTCTCCTTTAACAGGGCTTAATGATCAAGAAGCAATTTGCAGAGCAATGAGAAAAAAAATGAATGTAAACCATACATACCATTTTTGGCCTAGGATGTAGGTTGTGTCAAATCAGGTTTTGAAGAAAACTGCATTGGGAGATATGAAGGATATCAGGAAATGTAATAGTCCCTGTTTTAATTCCTTCTGGAAATTTTTGGAGAGAGTGTGCTCTAAATGCCTCTGTCTGTAGGTCAGCAAAGGCAACTATATAGACTTCAGGGACTGGTGATATATGTGACCACTTTCTGTTGAAAACCCTGCTGCCCCAAGGGGCCACTCCAGCAAGCAGTCTAGCTCTAAGAAGGAAACTTGAAGCATAAATTGCTAACCTTGAGTGAACAGGACAGCATTCCAACAATAAAATCCAGCTATAAACACAGGGAAAGGCTACATCTTTGATAGCTTCCTGAAATGACTGCAAGTTTCTTTTTACGCCTTCTTCTTGCTTAACCACCTCAGAAGGTTAAAGCATAGGTTACTGTGACTTTTACTTTTAAAATGTTTACCCATGTGACTCTTATTTTGCTAAGGCTATTTACTCCTTTTTTCCCCCCTCCCCTCTTCACATGCTTTTCCCTTCTTCATATACTTGGTTATGTGAGTCCTACTATCCCCTCACAAAAGGAAGCCACCATGAAGCCCATAGGATTTTTAATTCAATTTAAATTTTTCTTCATGGACTCAAGAGATTATTATGCAAGATATTAGTTTTATTCAGTGAAGGGATATTACTTTCCTATACTTATTTTACATTCCTTGTCTTCTCTTATTCATTCACACATTTCACCCCTCCTAATTCTTTTTTTATCTAAAAAGATGTGGCTGATGTAGGTCTTTTATGTCTTTTGTGTATGTGTGTCTATATCAGATCATTTTTTAAAGGAAAAATGTTTGGCTAAACAAGAATAATGTTGTAATAAGGGTGGAGTACATTTCTTGTTTTTAAAAGTTTCTTCCAAGATTTTCATCTTCATTTTTACTTCAAGTGTTTAGCCAAAGAAACAAAATAAACAGAAATCCCAAAGGGTAAAATTGGTGTAAAACACCAGCAATATTTTTTTGTCTTTGCTAGATACAGACCAGTTCTTAACTGAATTTAAAACACCAGGTCTTTTCAGTGTCCACTATTTTTAATCCTTTCTTGCTTTTTTCATTAAGATTTAAGACCACAGTGATTGTGGGAAAAAAACAAATCCAAAGCAGGCCAGATCCTTCAGCATGTTGAGTTGTCTTTATACCACATTCTCTGCATCTACGCCAGTGATTACACACGACCTTAAGGTCACACTAAAGCCTGGTCTCACTAAAAAATCTGTAGGGTGAACTCCATATTTCCTTCCTCAGCAGTCCATGCTGTACCTGCAGGGTCTGTGGCAACCAGGAGGCAATAGATTTGCATTCAGTCCCTTTGGAATACGCACATGTGTACAGACATGGAGCACTGCAAGTCCATCAATAGCAAGCCCACCTCAAGTCTGCTTTTGTTTGTGTTCCTGTAGCACAGAAAAGCCTAGACAGACCAACCAGTAGCCCACAGATGGTTTCCTAGGAGGCCTGAGTAAGGGAATCTTGGAGATACCTTATTGCCATGCTCTAAGAGTAAGAATCAGAATGTGGTTGGCCTTGGGGAAACGGGGATTTATTGGGGAAAGGAAGCCATGTGGTTGGGCTAATTACCCTGAGTTCAACCTTGTTATTGGTTCTCAGTGACAAAAAAACCTGGACCTAACAGTGTCTTTAATGTTCAGAGAAGACTTATTCTGCTGCAGAGGCAAAACTTGCAGTGGCCCACAGTTTGTGTGCCTTTTTTTTTTCCATCTGCAGTGTATCAGTGAAAAGGAGAAGGAATTAGTTGAACAGGGACCCTGGTGGAGTCATCTCTGAAATACACTAGTCTGTGACTTTCAACGTTGGCCTCATGTGGCCGTTGCTAGTTGGGGAGCTTTTCTCAGGAATGTTTACTGAAAGAGCACGTTTAAACTAACGGGAGGAACACTTGCCAAGTGGAAGCATTCTTACCCATATCTTGTGACTAATGCATCCAATCAAAGCAGTTCAATTTTCCAGTCATGGATAATGAAACCAGATGCTCTTGAATAAACTACAGAATATTGCAAAACAATTTTCTTGTTTAATTAAATGATAAACATTTTCTATTAATACAAAATTCAGCAACAAGAAGAGAGGTGGGATTTGGCTGCCAAATTATTTGTTGTGGAACATTTGCTGTGTTTCAGTTTCAGTCTGCAAGGTGGTCATTTGTGACACTGCCATATTATTTTAGACCCAAAATAAAAGGTTTACTGAACATAAAAGCCAAGCAAAAAAGGAACATCTGTTTTCCTACAATACCTGGTGATTTGTCTGATAGACCTAGGTAACAGATTATATCCACATTGTTTAAATTATTTTTCAAATACCAGCTGGTAAACCTGAAAGATTTTTGGCTTCTAAACAAAAGACCAAGGAGAAATGTTGTGACAATTTCTGAGGGAAAAATAATGGTCATGTTTTGTATAGTAATTTCATAAACATACCTAAGAAGACCAAATTTACCTAAACCTTTTTTGAAGTCATAATCTGGTCTTAGCAGCATATCTAATGATAAGACATTCACACTAAGTTTCTTCTAAGTTCATTAGTACAGTTAAACAAAAATCTTTCTGACTTCAAGTCAGAAAGACGTGAAAAACACAATTTTAGAGTCTTTTGTACAGAAAGACTTGCACAATTTTGGAGATTTGGTTGATGGTTTACTTGTAGTATATTGTATGATAATAAACAGAAATCATGTGGTTAGTTCTTTTTCTGAATACGAAATAGAGAGGGCTTAATTTCCTTTAAATATTATGCAACAGAAGAAGGGAAATGTGAAATATACCATGCCTACTTTTATGTATAGACCAACTGGTCATAGGAGGTTTCTATTTGATGGATATTTTGAATAGCAAAATAGTATTTAACTGAATGAATTAGTCTTTCTTGCTGCCTATTGTGAAACTGTAAATGTTTTCAAATCACGTATACATTTATTTGCTGATGCTTTTATATGTTTTGCTTTCATTCAATAAGTTGATCACTCCCATAAATAATAATGTAAGTATGTGGGGTTGTCAGATGTGACAGTACCTAAGTTATATGCTATTGTTTCTGTTTCCTGGCTGAACAACTGTACCTCCTAGCTAGACAGTCTTCAGAAAAGACTAGATTCCAAGAAAGAGTTAGGTATGGCAGTACCTCACTTGTAAGTGGCTACAACAGAATATGCAGCTGTCTGCTTGAAACATATCTTCTTGTACTATCAGTTCTTAATCATTCTAGAGTACTTCCTTCCATTTCTTATTTCCCCCTGCCATGTGTGCCCTGTTCTCTGGCTGGCAACGCAGTTAATCCATATTGTCTAGGTCCAGTTCTTTAGTCCCATTCTTCCAGGTCTTTGGAAACTAAGCTTGAGCAAAATTTTTCCTCATCCTTTCTGTTTTATGCCACAGTTTTCCCAAATCTGCACAAATATGTCTGCCTCACCTCAGACCTGTCTAAGGATATTTATACTACTCAATAACTGCTTTGCTGCCAACCTGGTTGGAGTCCTCCTTCCTAAAAAGAAGCACTGGCCCTTGCCATGGTATTCATGTAGTTACCATGCCCCAACCTTGTGACTCTTGGCTTGGCATTGCACAAGAGAAGGAGGATGAATATGTGACATACCTGGCCTTACAGGACTGAGATACTTTTAGCTGGACAAAGAGGAGAGGTTAAATTCTAGGTGAATTTGAGTTACAGAGTTTAACTTATATGTTGATATACTGTCAAAGTCCTGCTTTGGGGCTGAGGATGGAAGTGTGTTGATTAGTCAAGGTGGGTGATTAACAAGGATTGTCTATTCCATTTTGAATAAGCATGTTCTTGACACATTGCTGTTAATAAACATCAGACCTATAAGTGCCATTAGCCTGCATATATTCATGTAACATCATTGTCCTCCTAGTTGCTTGCAAATCCGAATGAAAGATGTGATGGTGGAGAAAAGGTTAAATAACTTTAGATGTCATTTTCTCTGTTCTCGGGTCTCTGACCTTGAGAGAAAGTTACAGTAGTGAAGAAGCAATAAAGTATTGTCAGCTGGTCATTGGTCCAATTTCCACACAGCAGTGGACAGCCGTCTCAAACGCACACAAAGATGGACATAAATTACTATTCCATTTTTTACAACTGCCTGCAGATGCCTGTTCTGGACTTGAAACACCTAAAATAATATCTCTGGTACAAATGAGAATGTGAAACAGAATTGCTATATAAACCCTTCTTATTCATTTAATTTTTGAAGTCATGCTGTTTATAGCATTTGCAATCTATGGACAGATGGTTTAATCCAAATTAAGATGGGAGACTCCTGTGCAAGTTTGTTTTTCTTATAAAGCAGTCATCTGCCTCACAAGGAGCCTCACTTTAGAATTCAGCAGGCGGGAGATATGAAATCTGGAGTCTGATGTTCCTTTATGACATCTGCAGTATTTCTGTGTGTGTATAAAGAAAAGTTATCCAAATGTATCTGAACTTCATTTGAAAAATAAAGTTTTAAGCTGTGCTTAAAAGCCCTAAGAAGTGCAGAGTATGCTGGCAAAATTAAAAGACAGGCAAACTCAAAGAGATGCTCTTCATTTAAGAAAACAAAAACAAGCTTACAGTCAGCATGTGGTTACCCCTGAATATAACACTCCATCCATCTCTTACTCCCTGTCATTAAGTGGTAGTGCTTTTCCCCCCACTCCCATTCCAGTCATGCCATAGTTAAGTTAGGCAGCCGTTTCCAGCTTGCAATATTCTGGTGGAGAGTTAACAACATTGCTGACAAGGAACACTTGAAAATCATTAAAATTTATGACAAATTAAGGGAGTCAGTGCAAACAGAGAAGACTATACTTTTATTTTAAGATGCAGCCACTGATTTCTTGTGATGGACTTGATAGACAGGGGTAGCAAACTATTCCCCCAGAGTTATTTAGCAGCAAAGTCTCAGTCCAATGTGAAGGCTTTTTGAAGATCTGCAAAACTCTTATCAGAAGGCTACATACCACTTATGTATGTACCACCAGTTATTGGAAAAGAATTCACTTTTCAGATTTGTATCAGAATGCAAAGGGAGTCTATAAATGTGTACACAACAAAGCTTATATATTGCTTCTCTGGAAATGTCTTAAAGGATATGCTATGGGACAGACTCCTTTGTATGAATAATGACAGCTTTCAAATTTAAGGTGGAAGTGAATTTAACATAGCCTAAAGTAATGGAATTAGTATTAGTAATGGAAGCAGCAGTGAGGAACATCGCAAGATTTGTGCTTAGGACAGAGGGGAAAACAAACCAACTCAATAAACAAAATGCAAAACATGCTGGAAGAGTCTCGAACTCACAAAGGATTTTTCTGCTCTGGAACAGCTACCTCACTTTAGGTGAGTGTGTGTACTTTAAGTGGCCTCACGTCAGAAATGCCTCAAGATTAGGCATTCAGCCAGAAAATGCAAAGCAGTCCATCAATCATCTCAAATCAATGAGGTAGAGTCCAAAAGACAGTAGAAAAAGAAAAGAGTAAAGAACTTTCTTACCCTGGGGAAAGAGATGTATGCCTGAAAGGAAAGAAAGTAGAATGTTGCCAATTAGTGACACAGATAAATAATTAGATACCCAAGATGTGAAGACAAAGACTTCAGTTACATATTTGTGTATCAGTATACATGGAGTATATAAATCAGCTGTGCATAGCAGGGCTAGTCCTGGTTACAACTGTAGTACTGATGAAAAAGCTATATAAAATAAATGCTAAAATATAAACCTGAAATGTACAATAAAATAAAAACCTTAAGAATAAAAAGACCAGAATGTTATCTAGTCCTTGCGTCCAAGGGACCAATGTAAATTTCTCAGGCAGAAGGTTGTTTGTAAGAAATGAAATTGAAACTGGGGTAAACCTTCAAATGAGGTTCTACCACACATTGAAGATGCACAGAATGCTGTTGTTGAAAGGGGTTAATGAGTTGTAAAGATCAAGATCTATATCTAGGCCAAAACATATGAATACAAAATGGGCTCTTCACATCCTCAGATTAAAACCTGAGGCTAAATTAGAGAGTCCAGATGATAGGCCAACATCATTTCACAATTGTAATATTCTGAATGAACCTTCTCTATCATTAAGCCAGACAAAACTGTCCACATCTGAAGGGGCTATATAAAAGCTAGTGACTAATGTCTCCATGTTAGATAATTACTTTATGTGTACAGACAGAGGACTTGCCAACGGAGTTTGTTGAAAGATGATTGTAAGAAAGATATGTTTTAGACATTCACAAAGGCTTGTTTATATTGATGTAGTAAGTTGCCAAGTGAACTGTAATCATCTACCAGATTTTTCTAGAAAGGTGATTTGGCAATTGCTGTTTATATCCTCACCTCATGGAGGGGTAATACTGGTAAGCCAAGGAGAGTACTTCAAACACATAAGCATTGAGGCCTCCTGTAAAACAAAACACGGGCTTAAATTACAAATATAGATCTGGATGGCAGCAGAACAGGCAAAGACACAGGATGAACAGTGAAAGGATTCAGATTTCCCAAACATAACATCTAAAAGCATGTGTACATTCATTTAATTTTTATCACAATTTTTTCTCCTTGTGCTTTAGCGGTTTCAAATTATTTGCATTGCTCGCTAGGAACAAGAGACATGCCTGGTACTGAGAAAGAGAACTAAGTGTTTTGGAGCTTCCCAGGGCTTCCATAGTACTTATTTATTTTGAGCAACAATTTATCTTCAATTTAAGAGAAGGGATAGTTCTTTGCCATAATGTGACAGCCACTGAGGAATAATCAACTGGCAGGATAGAGTTACTGCTGGTTGGAGACAGAAAGTCTAACTGTTATCTTTGGACTTAAAAGTGCCTCAATAATTACATGGGAAGTCTCTTTACCATTTGGACAGATCACAAACCACTTGTGGGTTTTGCTAGTGAAATTCAGTGCCAGCCATCGCAGCTGTCTGGCTGTAGCATTGGGCTTTGACCGAAGCCTTCAAAACATTTGTTAGAGTGCCATGAACAACTGCCATTACCACAACAATATGAGAATTTGGAGTGCCTATGTTATTTGTGAAATACCTGAGGTAGATGCTGATGAAGGCTGTCCAAATAAGGAAGGTTTCCTGAAGAAACCTTGAAGATGGCCCCTTTTTCTGAGGGAAGATCATGTTATCTCCTGGGTTAGGGTAACTAATTTAAAAACATTTCAAGTGGAATGCATTTTGGGAGATTTAGGAGCAAAGGACCAGAAGAAATGCTGGGAGTGGATATATAGTGTAACACAACCATCACTATATCCAGTAAGGAAGAAATAAAATCCCAGTAATGTTATCAGAAGCATGGCCTGTTAATCCTTGTATAAGTCCTTGACTTGGGTCTGTATTTGGTTGTTGAATAGAGGTGATACTGCATGGTCAGAAATAGACAGAGACATCACCATGGCTATTGGTGAAAAGCAGAGAGAGATGTCAACTATACACAAGTTTACTCAAGAATAACAAATCTTGAGTTTAAATTTATTTGCTTTCACCCATATTGCCCAACTGAAGCTGACCATCTATTAGAGACTGTGAAGAAGACATAAAGGATGAAGTTAATGAGAAGTTAGGAGATCTAGCTGAAATTTTTCTGAAATGCAGAACATGGGAAAAAAACCATTTGTACTTAATCCAGATGGAGGATTGGAACATGGAGGAGCATTAGGACACTGTGATTCCAGTAAGCACTGTAAAACCCAAAGCCGCAAGTATCATGCCAAAGACAAAACTGGACTCAAAGGCCTTGCTTATACCAACATTTCCACTCCCTAGCAGCAGATTTCAGCCATTATCCTAAATCAAATGCAAACATAGTTACTTAGAAGTATACATCAGTGATGTAAATAAAAAGTGGCTGCATGAATTTAATTTCAAAATGGTGTTATCTGGGCTACTCAGAGTATTTTGAGTACAGACATTTTCCATCTCTTCCTTTTGTCTTGTTTATTCTGTAGGAGTTCTTGTTCTCATCTGTGTTTGAAATTAAGTGACCAGGTCCAACATGAAGTATTGTGAATAGATAGTCACCCTTTCATTTCCAGTCCTGTTTTTTTGAAGTAGAGAGATCTGGTTTGCTCAGATAAGGCAAACAGCAAGCCGCTGGTGGTCCTAAACAAACCTTTAAGCCACTTAAGCTTTTGCACATCATTAGGTACACGTCATTTTCCATTTATAAAGTAGTGCTTGATCTGCTCGTCCATACTGTGTGTGGGATTAAAAAGCACGCATGTTTGTATGCCTGACCATGAACATTACTTGCTTGCCTTTTCTTGCATGTGTAAGAGCTAGATTGGAAATGCTTGAGGGCCCTGGTGGTCACTTCCTGCCTCACAGGAACCCCCAAGAGCCTGCTTAAATTACATCAACTCAGAGCTGTTGGACGGAAGTACACAGGCAGCCACTGGAGTAGGATTATTGTTGGTTTTGGAGCTTTTTTTGTTGTTATCCTATTGATCTCAGGCCTGCAAGCATAGTAGAAAGGAATTAAGAAGCTAGTCATGGATAAGCTTCCTAGAAGAAAAAAAAATGCTTAACTTTTGAGAAGAAAGTGGTGTAGAGTAGATATCAGTTTTGAAAATGAAAAATGATCTAGACCTTTAAATATTTTTAAAAATACACTTCTTTTTTTCAGTCTTTTTTCTCTTCATTAAAAAGATGACTGAATACTAGGACTTGTTGTTTTCATGGTTCTGCTCAGCTTTCTTTTTTATTTCGTGTCCCTAGGCCTTAAGCTTTTAAAAGACTTCCCATGGGCAAGAAATGCATAAGGTAACATTACTGCAAAACCAGTGAAGTGCTGCACATAAACACAGAGAGGGATGTTTTCCTAAGCCATGGAGCTTGCATCTGCTAAATAGCAGAGCTGTTAGAGAGCAATTTGGCTCTTACGTGTGTATGTGTGTGCATGTGGTATATGTGTGAGAACGAGCCACTGCTTTGCAACCACCCCCTCCTCTTGCTGGCGGTCTGACCGTAATGTCACTACTCGCCCTCCTCCTACACTCTCTTGGCTGCAGTACATGACCCACAGCCACCTCTGGACACGCGCAGGATGTGCGTGGCAGCTGGAGGATACTGAGCCGTCAACTTCCAGGCTGATCTCTGGCAGGAGCAGCGCATGGGCTTGCTGCTAGGTCTCTTGCTGGCCTCTCATATGGCACGTTGCCCATTTCCCGAGAGCTGTCTGCAGCTGCCTAGCACAGGCTGAGGCTGCAGAGGCCTCTCTCATTTCTGGATGATGAGCTCCTTAGATTCCCTTTGGACTAGAAGAAATCTTCATACCCAGTTTCTGTTGTTGTTGGAATAAAAGAACCTACAGCCAGTTAGAACTGCTCTGAGAGAAGGGGTTGTTTTCTCATGTATTCACCTATTTAGGGGCTGATAAACATTGGTATAGACACTTAGCACCGTGTCACTGATTCTGACCGTCACTAAATTTCTAAGGTTTAGGGTTCTTTTATACAGATTATGATGTCTTTTCTTGGTGGTTTTATTTATTTATTTATTTATTTATGTATTTATTTATTTATTGCTATTAAACTTATGGTGCCAAGTCCTTGCTGGATCTAAGTGGCCTCCAACTTTTTTTTTCCCCACTGATGGTCCGGCTAAGTAAAGCCTCCATCACTCTCAGGCTGCATTCACATTATTCTGAAAGGCATGACTGTGTGAAATTGAAAGTACTAAAGCAGATCAGATTGACCCAGTGTCCATTTTAGTCAACAGAAAACATTAAATCATGTCCATTTTGGATCAAGCCTCAAATGCAAGGACTTGTGACTCTTCGAGTTCCCCATTTTAGAGGCTTTTAACATCTGGCTGACCTGATGCTAAAGTAATAAGCCACAAAGATGATTACCTTCCTTGTCGAACAGCCTCTGTGGTTTATGTTTAAAGAGCTCTAGAAACAACAACATTGATTTTTTAACTGCTCACTGTTTAGCGATGGCTCAGAAAACTCTCATTTGAAAATCAGGAGGCATAAGGAACTTTTATTTCCCTGTTTGAGTACATTCAGACATTTTTTCCTTAAAAAGTGGTTAGACAAGCCAAAGTAAACTAAAGCTCCAAAGCAAAATACAAGTTTCTTATTACTGCATTCTCCAGTGAACTTATTTATGCGTGATATCTTCAGCAGGAATAACAATTAAGAAATGTCTTCTCTCCTAGCTTTGTTACAAACATCTCGGGTAACACTGTAGGCTTTCATTAAAAGAAAGCTCTCCTTGCAGCTTTTTGCTCTGCTCATTTTTTGCTGTATACTAAAACCTGTCTGTAAGACCCCCACTGGGACTGGGAAAAAAAGTATCCTTTGTAGGCAGGTGGTCTTTCCTTGAGCATTTTCTGATTAGAAACACATGTTCATGAGTGTGAGGAGGCTTCTGTAATGGGACGCTAAAGCAGGGGCCAAGGAACTGGTTGTGCTGCACAGGCAACGCAGTTGAAGCAGATCAGGTTTGTAGTGACATTATTCTGCACCTCATAACACATTTATTTTTAATTTGATCTGTTGCAGTTCTCTGCTAAATACTGTATGTTCTATTGATAGCTGACAGATTTTGAACCGGCCGGAGCATGCCCCCTCGTCCTGGAAAGGCTTCATACGAGGATACTGTTGCAGGGGCTGCATGGGGACTCCTGTGGCATGTGTCAGCGAGGTGGACTGATGCTCCAGAAGCCAGTGTTTTTCTCTTTGGTTTCCTAAACCACAGTGGCCATATCAGTGTGGTTGACCCATATCCGTGTACTTTCTTAAGTGGGAAATACATTTTCCTGAGAATAATAAAGCTTCTTCATAGTAACAAACAGGTAAGAACTGAAAGAAGAAAGTGCCCCCTCAGTCAGCAGGCCAGCCCCCGAAGTGCTGAGATTGTCTCATAGCACCAGGGTGTAGGGGAGCTCTCAGGAGCCCTGTGAGCAGCGTCATGCCCTGGGGGAACATGAAGAGGGACAGAGGAGCCTCTGCTTGTTCCTGTACTGTTACTGCTGTCACCTGCTGCTCTTCATCACCTTCCCACTCTGAACAGCCTCCTCCTGCTGCTCAGAGCCATCGTCACCATCATGGCACTTACTAGCACTAGGAGTGATTGGAAGGAGCTGTAAGTTGTGGGGAGAAAGAGCACTGCTGCTGTAAATGGCCAGAGGCAGCTGTGACGAGCCAGGGGAAAGCACTCATGGGCTAAAAGGTGTTGAGTGGAAGTAGGAACTAATGCAGAGCACGTCACGCAGGGACTGCAGCTTATAGCTCTGTGTCTAAGGTTCTTCAATGAAACAATATGAGTTCTTGGCATTCCTTCCCCTTCAGTCTTTCTTACTTCAACAATCAGGTTAAAACATTTGAGTAGTTCCAGTCCTCAACTGTCTCTTCTTTGTGTGCCAGAGACAGACAAGCTTTCCTGTAGCTCATCAGGAAAGGATCAGAGAGTGCCCTTGCTCACCGTTGCATAGAAAACCACGGGATGTTCCCTGAGAAGTCAGAGACCCACATGGCTGTATAAAGCATTGAAGGGATTAATTCAAAAGGCATTTGCTGTTAATACAGTGAAGAACTGATGTGTTGATATATTGGTGGTCAAACTCAGGAGCCAACAACTCAGCCAAAGACAGATAACTTCATAGCTTTCTGCATTCTGTTGCTGCAGAGCTGACTCTGAGATGTACAGACCCAAAAGCACTGGTATCTACTGCCTGGCAATGCTTCTCAAGGCCATTTAAAAGCTGAAAGTCAGTGGAACCTCCTGGATTTTGGTTCTGTACCATCTTGTCCTGGGCATCATATTTGCGAGACATACGAGTGAGCTGTTTTTCCCTTACACAAGCTGAGGAATCCTCTTTGGCAGATGAATTCTTAGCTGTCCCTAATGTGCCAATATCTATCCTATATCCATTACTGGACCTGCACAAAGTACATAGGTCAGGGGAGAAAATCTATCCCAGTGTCGAACACATAAATTTTAAATGACCAATAATCAAATATTAGTCATCCAAATATTCATAATAAAACACGGTCCATGCTATTCATGGAACCGGCACGTTCGTTAAGTTCACTCCAGGATAACACACTTAGTTGTAGTCAGTAGCAAAACTCCCATTGACTTCAGTGGGAACAGAATCAAACTCCTTGCCTGCACCACCAGACGGTTGCAGCCATTTATTAATAAAGTCCTGGTGCAGCTGGGATGATGACACATTTTTGTTGCATTGCCTGGAATAAAGTAATAATAAGCTAAGAAAATTTTACTTTGGATTCTCAAATCAAATAAGGTTTTTTCATTTTGTTTTGTTATATGTTTGCAGGATGTGCTCACTGATAAAGAGGTTAGTTTCCATTCCATCACACAGCAAAATATACTAAAAGATTGACAGACTCTTGGTGAGTCATGAACTTTCAGTGGAGCTGACCAAAATGTTCCTCATAAAACAGCACAAGCTTTAACAACACCTGTTAAAACTAGACTTGCAGTTACACAAAGAATCCAATGGAACAACTTTAGGAACGTGCCAGAATTTTCATGGCTGGTTTCACTCTGAAGAAAAGGCTTAAAATCCTTTTGCAACACAATCTATTTGTTGATTTAAGGCCAGCCTGGAGAACGTATTTAGGCATTTAATGATGCAAATAGATGCTCTGTGAGATTTTGTAAAATGTCCAGCTATCCTAACTGAGGATACTCAAAAACTACTTCAACTACTTTCCTTCTAAGTTTAGAGAAACAGTCTTTTGGCTTTCTGAGTATCTCTGGCAATTGTGAGGCCGGGCCACTTTTCCAAGCCAAACAGTGTCTTATATGGAAAGCTAGTAGCCACCTTAGTGCTGGAAAGGATTTGCTAACATAAACAGTGACTTGGAGATATTTCCTGTAAATGAAAAAGCAGATATGTCAGCTTGACATCCACATGATATATCCACAGTACATTATGTATTTACCTATTTGTAAAACTGATGTTCTTTTATGTACAGTTATTCGAGTTATTTCTCGATGAAGACACATATATCACACAAATTGATACAAGACTTGAAAAAATGGAAGTGATTGCAAAGTTTTTATTTCAAAGGTGCATTTAATTACTTGAATGTAAGAATTCAGCTGAAAAAGGAAAATACAGTCTACATTTGCAGGCATTTTCTTTAATTATGTGATGTTTTGCACCTCTTGCAAAGAATCAGGAAACAGCCTATGCAGCTTCGTTGGACCGCAAAGTTTTTTTTGGAACTAAATATTATTTTGTACTATCAAAAAGCAGGTGTTTAATTTGCAAACACTAAACAGATGTTTTATGCATTTATAAACATAGACCTACTGCAAGAGATGCGCAGAAATTGAGATTTGGTTCATATGCATCCCATAATTTACGCCCTTGCAGCAAGGAAAATATAAACAGGATCTTCTCCCACCACAATCAACATCACTGCCAGATACAGACAGTTTTGGATGGTGTTTCTCGATAATCTTTAAATTCCATCTGCCTGCAGGAGGACTTCCTGACCTGCAGGGTGAGTTTTATTAACACTGAGTTCTTACGAAAGCAACAACTAAAAACAACCCACCCCAAAGCAAAACACAAATGCCTCCCTGTCTGCAAGACAGGTGGAATTATAAGTCTCTGTGAGTTTAGCATAATGAAGACATTTAAATGCAGCTAACAAATAAGAAACAATCTTGCATCTACAGGTAGGAGCTAAGCATCGCTTTCCCATTTCCCCGAATTAGAAAGCCTTGCTGCAGGCATTATTACAATAATATTGTAATTAACAACAATTAATACAACAACAATGATGGCAGTAAACAATTAATGTTCATGAGAGCCCTCTGAGGCAAACAGGAGAATATTACATGAGAAAATCTTAGCTGGGGAGAAAAGGCTCTCCCTCCCTGACCATTCAATTAGCACTGTCCTTTATAGCACGTAATGCATGGACCATGAATGGGTGGCTGCTCTTCTATGCAACCCTATTCCCCATCCTCACTGAGGTTGCATCTAGCCCCTACTATTACCTTAAAGATGAAAACTGTGCATTTTTGCTTACATAAGTCTAGAAAGAGTCAGAATCAGAACAGAGATGAGATCTCACCAGTCATTCCTGATCTCAAGTCTAAGTCACAGGACCTGCATTGTGGGCACTGGGACAAAGTCCACTGAATTTAACACAGACCTTGAATTTGGACCCAGTCTGGTTTAAGAATGAGCTTACTCAGTGACAAAGATATGGATAAACCAAAGCTTTTGACTCTCATATCTTGTTCATTGGACTGCTCAGGAGACTTCAGTCTCTGTCAGATCATATTTCAGCCAAAAGAAATCTGGCCTAGAAGTGAACTTTGGCAATTATCCTCTGCAGGAAAAATACACGCAATTTCAAGGGTTAATTTATCCACCATACAGAAAATTTTTATGAGAACCAATACCTATGCTCTCAGATCTGAAGAAAGGTATAAATAGCTCGGTCTAGCACTTTATTATTTTAATTCTTCTTTTTTTTTTAATTTTATTTAATGTTAAAACACTTAAATTAGCAGGCAAATAGTATACAAAGTTAATTAGGGATGATATTACTTGCTTCTTAACAAATGACTCTCTCTATTTCCTGTACCTACTGAAAATACTAAAAACCATTGAAATCTCATTACACCAGGATTTGGTAATACTGTAATGAGAAAAATATTAAATACATGGCAGAAAAAGGAAGCACCTGCAGTAAGTTTGCTACCATGACAGTGAACAACAGAATCATCGAATAATCTATTCTTTCTGCAGGGGCGGTCTGGAAGGCATCTGGTCCCAGCCCTCACTCAGAGCAGGGTCAGCTTCAGAGCTGCCTTGGCTTGTTCA
The DNA here is from genome assembly GCA_002844005.1 of Limosa lapponica baueri. Classification (NCBI taxonomy): domain Eukaryota; kingdom Metazoa; phylum Chordata; class Aves; order Charadriiformes; family Scolopacidae; genus Limosa; species Limosa lapponica. The sequence goes on from KZ505740.1 coordinate 113,740, forward strand.
GGGCCTTGGCCAGCTGAGTGGTGAGCATCTCTGACAAAGGAGACTCCACAGCGTCTCTGGGCACCTCTTCCAATGCTACATACATGTTTCCTTTTAAGTACAGTAAGTTCACAAGTGAATGTAATTTCAGTGAAAACATTTCAAAAACAATTGGAAGGTCAGAAATGAAGTCAACATCCCTAATGCTGCAGTGATTGCTTACAGGGCTGGAAAAGTCTTTAAACAACACTACCAGTGCTATGACTCAATAACACAGAAAAACATCCCATTGTCAGGATTTCACTGCTGATGCGAGTAGAGGTTGTTGCAGCTGGAAAAGCAACCATTTGCTTTCCTCCTTCCTCCTTCTCCCCTAGAAAGTGCTATGTTTGGCATTTTGAAATGGCTAGTGGTTTGTTGGGTCTTTCAAAGGAAGGACCTGTGCCAGTTTTTTAACTCAGACTGTCTATGACTTTTACTGTAAATGGCCCAATTCGCAAAAAACCCTGAGTGCTCACAAATATCAATGATGTAGGAGTGGCAGATATTCAGCCCATCTGAAAGTCAGGCGTTATTTCACAGAATCACAGAATCACATGGGGCTGGAAGGGACCTCTGGAGATCATCTAGTCCAACCCCCCTGCCAAAGCAGGTCCACCTAGAGCAGGTTACACAGAAACTTATCCAGGTGGTTTTTGAATGTCTCCAGAGAAGGAGACTCCACCAACTCTCTGGGCAGCCTATTCCAGTGCTCTGCCACCCTCAAAGTAAGAGAAGTTCCTCCTCATGTTTAGGTGGAACTTCTTATGTTCAAGTCTGTGTCCATTTCCTCTTGTCCTATCCCTGGGTACCACTGAAAAAAGACTGGCCCCATCCTCTTGACACCCAGTTGGATGACTTTGCCTGAATTCATGGCTTAGTCTACACTACAGATAGTAATCAGGTGTCAAAAGCATGGGACTTTTCACAGTCAGCAAGGGGGAAAAAAAATTAGAAAAATATTTCTGAATGTAATGACCCAAAGAATCCAGCTTAGTGTAAAAATACATCAAAACATGCGATGGTTCTTCAGAGAGGGAGGATGAAAGAGTCAGTCTTCAGATGCCAGGGTGCAAGCACGCAGATGTTTTCTTATTCAACCAATTCACAGTTAACAGCATGTAGTGCTGTAACATTGCAGAAAAAGATTTTCAACAGTCCCCAGATAACTTTTTTTTTTTAAATAATTTCCTCAGATCAATACACTGCATCAACAAACGTATGGTCTATACAGAGATGTAGCAGTCCTGTTACATTTGTCATACGTATTGTAGCATAAACTATGTGTCTTTCCAGAAGAGTGAGCTGAAACTCAATCTACCTCTTCAGCTGAAATCACTAACCACAAAAATGAAGACAAAATGAGTTTCAGTCTAGATGCTATACTATAGAAAATGGCAAAGTAATGATTTCTGGGGAGTATTTATTTCAGGTACTTCCCAAAAGTTATAAGGAGAATAAAAAAGCAAGGAAAAGGTGTATTTTTAGTCTGAGTTAGTGCAAATACACTGATATAGACAAGACATTAATCTTGAGATATGCAGAACATGGAAATACTTGAAGATGCAATAAAAGAAAGTTTGAAAAACAAGTCTAAGTCACAGCTACAATCAGAAATACAGTCAATAAGGTGATTATGCTTATTATTTGTACAAGGAAAATATATTTCCCATCTCCGTTTTTTCTTCTATTTGCTTATACAGGGAAACTCAAGTGAACAAATGCTTATCCACAGTAATTCTAAACCACTGAAGAATCACAGTCAGAAAAATATTTTCCTTGAAAGCTCTTCGGTAGCCATTTGCAAACATACTGCTGTTTGCAGGGTACAAAAGGGAGAAGGAAGCATAGCTTTGTGAGTATAAAGTTTTTAAAGGATTTTAAAAAGAGGACAGTCCCCCTTCCCCCCAAGTATTATCACTTTTTAAAAGTGTCTTGAGGTTACTCTTTTCAGCTGAGGTCCTGCAGGAAACTATGAGAAGTTGATGACTATGATATCTAAAATAAGACACCTTTGAACCTCATGTTCTGAAACCCCCAAACATTGTCATCAACTTTGTACTTTCCTCCTGTCTCTTTAAAAAAAATATCACATGCTTGAAGTCTCCTTCTAGTTGTATAAACTCTGTCTGGGGGTAAGGACACAGGGCAAGCAAAGACTTCAAACAACTAAATAATAAGAAAAACATTTACAGAATCTTAAGCCTTGTGGCTTTTTGACTCTGTAAATAAAGTGCAAGACTTTCAAATGTCAAAATTCAAACATTAAACAAAAAAATGTGTAAACTGGCACTATAAATCATGCACCAGTATCATCTAATTACTGTGAATCATAATTTTATATCCCTTGTGTATATTGCAGCAATAGTATGGAAATGTAGGAGTGCTGCTTTTGTTCTTGAACACTGTTGTTTTCATGTTCATGAATTTCAAAAGAACAGTCTTGCCTGCCGCAGGTGTGCTTCCTAAATGGGAGTGTGGTGCCTGTAACTTTTTATGCACGTCCTCTGCTAGAGTAGTGGATGTACTACCCTTTATTTTTTAAAAAATAATTAATAATCTAAGTATCTTCAGAGTAATAATTATAAGATTAGCATGTTTCCAGGTTGAGATACAGCTAACTTGAGGTTAGCCCAAGAAAGAGGCAAATGCATCCAAATGATGGTTCCTCTCATTTTCTGTAAGCAGCTCTAGCATCAGTCTCCCCCTGGAGACACCAGTCTCATCCTGGTGCTTCCAGAGCCATCCCAAGCTCAGCACAACACGGGACAGCTGTGAGGTGGGTAATACCAGATGGGACTATACCTGCCCGGAGTCAGCTGGCCTGGCTGAGGGTGCAGTGGGACCGGGCTGTGTGTGCCTGGCAAACACAGGTCTGGGGATCCTGAGGGATGCTTTGCCCAGCAGTAAATGTGACAGCCTGCTATTGTACATCCACCCCCTCTTGGCACTTTTTTTTTTTTAAGTGACATCTGTCCTGGCCCTCTTGTAGGCAGAAAAAAGGTGGTTATTTTATCGAGGGAGGATGGGCTGAGCCTCTTGCCTGAGCCTGGCACGAATGTGTGCCCTGCATCCCGTGACAGTGCTGCGTGGCCACCGCCGCTGCCCTCCAGGTGCCTCCTGCCCCATGAAACCCCCATTGCCTGACCCAGAACTACTGCTTTCCTGGCCTGACACAAGCACACCAGTGTGTGTCCCTAACAGGACAGGCTGCTGTTGTGAGGCCACATGCCAGCTCAGTGGTGTTTAGCTCCCCATCACTGGGAAAGCCAGGGGCAGGCAACCTTCCTGAGTACCCTCGGCCAGCTGAGGGCAAGCCATTGCCTCCAGAGGAAGGTTAGCTTGGTTTTTTGCATGACCCTTCTCCACCCTATCATTTCAGGGAGACATTGACTGACCCCTTGCAGCCCTGCTCCCTGGGTTGCTTTTTGCACCGCTGGCTGCGTGGGAAAGCAGCTATGGGAGGCTGGGGAAGGCAGCAGTGGCGTTCCAAACCTCACCGCTGTAATCACCAACAAGGCACAGAAGCCGTTTTCAATGTAACTTGCTTTCTGAATCTGTGAGCAGAAATAACTCCTGCGAATAAAAATGTGCAGGACTTCTCTTTTTCCCCCTGGATGGAGGATGAAGGGGACTTAAAGGAGATAAATCCCTGAGAACGTGGCTTTGAACTGCACCACTGCACATGTCCCATCTTGCTCCCTGGGTGTTGTTACTCCCTGCTCACCTGAAACTCTGAACTGCAACATGTTCTAATCTCCTCATTAACAAGAAGAAAGGCCTGTGCTATTCCAGTTTTGCACCTGCATACCTTGTTTGAAATGGCGGTAACGTGGTGATTAATCTAAGCAGAGTGTATTTTAAATGGCTGATATGTTCTCTAATGATAGGCCAGACATCTACCTTTTATCACTTATCTGTATCTATATTCAGCTCATTTAAATTCTTATGCACAATGTTCTCTTTACGAGGAAATATATTCTTATCTCTTTTCATGCTGTGTAAATATCTTCACTTTGTGCCAAGTTACGTCTAATGGCTCAAAGCAAATCTTTACCTCACCTGTGGTGTGGTAAAATCTTCCTTTCTAATAAAATAAAAAATTAATAGCATATTTGCCATCAAATTTATATTAGCAGGGATCGCATGCAAGGTAATGTTAGCTACAGAGCTCTCCAAACTCTAAGTCTATAAATTAATCACAGTTGACTCCAGCTGTGTTTGCACTGCTTCAGACTCATTACTACTATTTTTATTCCAATAGGTGGTGCTGTGTTGAAACCTAAAGAATTTTGAAAATTTATACTAATCTATATGCCTTCCTTGAAACTATGACCATATTATTCATACAAATTCTTACATACAATCTGAAGGAAATGTTCTTATTTTGAACAATAAAAATAGCTGGTGCTAGAGGACAGTTGTAGGCATCTCAGTGAGTTTTACCCTTATTTGCAAATGTTTTTTTGGTTTTATGTTTGTTGCTTTTTTCTCAGCAGTTGTAACCACGTGTTTAAAACCGAGCCACACAGGCTCCCAGGACAGGAACATTCTGTGTTTATGAGGCCCATCCCTTATTGTTACTTGTGGCTTTGTCATGCAATCCTTCCACAAATTTATAACAACTAATCTTAAAACAAGTTGTTCCAAAAACCTAGTCCTGCAAGGATAAGGAATCCTCTAATCTCCATCTTAAATTTATTCATGGCTTGTTTTTCTCTCAATAGTGTCTATTAAGAAGTGTCATATTCTGCCCAGGCCTTAGATTTGCTTGACCTAACAAAGCAGAACTCTCTTAATCATCTTTTTTTTTTGTTTTCAGTAGTCTTTGACTAGCCCTTCACTATACTGATTCTAGTTCAAGCTCATCGTTCTTGAACACAGAGCTGAATGCTGTATTTCACACTGCTCCAATAGCTTACAAGGGAAGCGTGCAAGGCAATGCCCTTGTATGTCTTAATATCACATCTCTTCTTTTATGGATTCACTGTTCTGTAAGTTCATTGTCACCCTGCCATCAACATGTAGACCCAGATCTTTTCATCTCAGCGTTTGTTTCCGGTTGCTGAGCTCCTCAATTACAGGATAAGTCCATGGTGGTGGATCCCACAACTCGCTCTGTCAAACTTCGTTCTCTTGCAACATCACGTCCACAAGTTCTTCCTGTTTGCTTCCCTGGTGTTTCCCAAATCTGTCCTAAGCAGATTTCATCAGAAAATTTCATCACTACACTTCTTCCTATTATGTCAAAAATACATTAATGCTCCCCCACAACCATGAACCCAAGATAATTTCAGCAGTAATTCTTGCAACAGAGTCCTTCTTTCGGATCAAAGTCCTCACACGTGTCACTTATTGTTGTGTCCCTTTTAGCAATTACTCAACTACCACTCTTCTTCAAAATTAAAATGCTCCTGAATTAAGTGAATCCTTTGTTACAGGAGGAGTAGAAAGACAGAAGAAAAATCCCCAAAACTCCTAGTGGGCTATTTTTTTGAGGCTTTGAATTTTTTTGTTGGTGGTGTTTTTTTTTTTTAATTAAGAAAAACATTACCTCACTGTAGTTTTGAACTGTTTTTCCTGGAAGTTGACGAAGGTTTTGTCATTGATTTCAATTGTACCTTAGGGTTTGATGCTGTCTCCAAGGAAGTAAACAACAATGCTCAAATAACTAATGTTTAATGAGATTTTCTATGCAGTTATGAAAACAAAGGATATTAGATACTTGATTTCTTGTGATTTAAATTAAAAAAAAACTCAGTTGCTACCTGTTTGCATCTTAGAGACAAATAGGTGCCCTCTCTCCCTCCATGTTTTGAAAAACAGACCTGAAGAGCCTATCATTTGCAATTAGGTAATCAAATTAATTTCTGCAGATGTAGGAGCTTTATGTAAAGAATCAAATATATGTTTTTTCATTCTTTTGATCCATGTTTTAACAACCTGTGTAGTTTACAACAACATCAACATTTCCAAATGTGACTATTTTGGCTTAAAACCTATGTCCACTTTTATTTATTAATTTTGTATTAATGGGATTTAATGAATTTTGAAGTAATTAATTGATTTTTGAATTAATTAACTTAATTAACTGCATTGTGCTTCTGTAATTGAAAACAGTATTCTTGATTTTAGGTGTAAAAATGACCAACAGTTTTAGAAGTTAAAAGGTCTGGATAGCCCAAAACATACTGGATTTCTAAACTGTTGAACATGTTTCTTTTTAAAAGCAGTTACCTTTAGGTATCTTAAAAAAAATAAGACAATCAAATTGCTCTGAGATACCCTAATACAAGTTCCCATTTATGGTTCCAAAATTTCACTTTGAAAACGTTGCCTCTCCAAATATCATTTGTCATCCTCATTGAGTGGCCCTGACCTACTTTATACACCTTTATGTATGAAACAGCTGCTCTGCTGTTTTGTCTTTGTTTCTGCAAAGACATAACATTTTCTCTTCCATAAGGTACTGGAAAGTTGCTCGGTTGTTAGCATAATTTGGACTCTCCTGAATGTTTCAATGTTGGAAAAAAAGACTTGTACCTGTAGTTCTAATAAGAAAAGAAGTGGGTTTCAATTTTCTTGACTGTGAAAATTATCCATTTACAAGTTAATGCAAGAATAATAACTGTAGGTATGTTAACAGTGAGTATAGACTAAGAAATCTGTGGGCTACAATGTATTGTGGCTGACTGATGTAGGGATGGGAAAGTAAAGAGGCTTAGAGACTTTCAGTCTCATTTCTACCCATTCACAGTGCATTACCCAAAGGTCTTTCCTCTTTGTGCATGCTGAATAGGCTGATTGCTGCAGTGTTGCATGGAGCAATCCTGTCTCCCCGGAGAAAGAATTAGGGAGCATTTGCCTTCCCTTTACCAGGAGAGGAAAGATGCCAAGAGCACTGTTGGGAAGGGGAGTGCATCTTTGGGCACGGCTGAAAGAGCTGCTTCATTTGGTTCTAAAGACTTTCCATCCTTGAAGGTTCTTAGGTACCTAATTCTGCTGAAATAACTGGAAATCAGTAGATAAAATAGCTTTAGGTATTGAATCAGTATCTTTGGGAACTCCTGCTAGATTTGAAGACATCCCTGTATATATTCTTGCCAACAGATAGCACTGAAAATACCATGGTGAGATTCTTTCACCTACTACAGCTAACACCTGGATCTTCAGTCTCAAGGACAAAAGCTGGCTAAACCACAGGGTCTTGTGAGAAGGGAAAAGCTAGATTTTTTGATTGTTGTTCATTTAGTTTTAATCTGAGTTCACTAAAAGCTAGCCTAAAGGAAAAAAAGGGTTCCCACTGCTAGCTGATTTTCATAGAGCAAAAGCAGGAAGCTCCTGAGGGTCCACAAGCTGGGGCAGAAAGGTTCCTCACCCAGCTGCGGATGTTATCATTTGCAATGCACATTAGGTTTCCAGCATGTGACACCGCCTGGTCCTACCCTGATTGCATCATTGCTGGTGTAGGGAATGGGAAGGAGACTGTTCACAAACCACCATTCCAGAAGAAAGTTGTCAGCATTCCCAAAATGTGTTTATGAGCATTAATAAGTGTTAACTTTAATGAATCACTAGCCAGAATTGTGTGAGCAAAAGGGTGAGGCTTTGAGAGATCCTGGCAGTCAGATGAATCAGAAGTTGGCTTCATCTGGCCTTTTTGCTTCCACGAACATGAAAGATACGGCAGTGCAATTATTCCTACACAGTCCTCTGGACTAGTTTGATTCTGTGTGCTGAAAACCCCCAAATCAGGCCTGAGTTCTGGCAGACGCCCATGCGGAGGAATAAAGCGCTCCTAAATAAGTCTGTGCATAAACAGACAAAACCACTATCAGCTTACTCCGGTGCCTTGCATATCCAGACTGCTTTGTATTCTTTCTCACAGTCTTTGCAGATCATCAAGGGTGGCACAATCTAGCTGGAATAACTGGAATGGATAAATACCATCCAGCTTGCTAGGACAAGCAAAAGCTCATGCCTCCCAAGAAGGGCTGCAGGGAGCTGGAATGCAGAGCTTCCTTCCAGATCTGAAAAGAGCATTTCCAGAGACAATATCCACAGAGAGCCTCACATATTAATAAGTAACACATTTAAGATAATCGTGGTCAGATTTTTAATTTTGAATTTTAACAATATGGTCTGTTTTATCTACTCAAAGGAAAGAAACAAATAATAATGAAAAGATGGTCTGAACTTCATTTTCACTTGAAATTTCTTTAGGCTTCTTGTATATTACATAGATCTCAGATAATACTATCAACGCATTGCTCTAGTAAGGCATTAGTTAAGGGACATTAATGATAAGTTTCATGTTTTTCTGATTTATCATGTATACGCACGTGTTTTAGCATTGCTTCACATTTATTCTGGTTTTCCTTGGCTTTTCAGTGGTGGATTTATAAATTTATTTTTTTTTACTGTGTCCATGTGTATAGTTCTCATATTGTGTATTTATCTCCAGCTAGCTTGAATTAAGGTAGCTTGAATTAAGGTAGCTTGAATACGGGAAGTAACTGTCAGAACAAGCAGCTCCACTCAAATTAACTTACCATGTCAGGGTAGGGCAAGGCAAAAGTAAAACCTTCCCCAACATCCTTCATTAGTCAGCTGAAACTAAGACATAGACATCAGAGAAATATACGTCTGAAATTCTAAAATTGTGTGGTGTGGGGTCTGAGCCTAATCGGGATTTAAGTCATGCCTTGGCCATGTACTTTTCCTCCACTAAAGGTGAATTTTGCTTGCATGAAACAGAGGGAAGATTAAGCATGCTGAGAGGTGTAATAACGATGTGCTGGCAAAGCTGGCAACTGCTTGGGGTTTTAGAGCCTCTTTTTCACTTTAATCATAGATACATCCCCCTGGAATATAACATAGAACATAAGAGAATGCTGTTTTAAGTGCAGACTGATACAAACAAAAATAATCAAGAAAAAATGTAATTAACTTCTGTCACTGCCATGTGTAGTATTTGTATTGTTGCATCTCGGTGACAGATCAGTTATTGGGAATAATGAAGCAGACAATTATGGCCATATAGCTTAAAGTGACTGTGACAATGCTAAAGTTAGTTACTTTCATTTAATAACATAATCATCACTCTTCTGCCATTACAGTCACTGTGCATGCAGTAAACAAAAGCAAAAAAGCCAGATTTAAAGTGCTTTGGGGAAAAATGTATGATCTTCAGTTTTATAAAAGAACTTATATTAGGGTTTTTAATTCCTTTTTTTTTTCTTTTCCCTTAGAAAAATAATCAAGAAACTAAAAAGCCCCAAACTAATTCTAAGTATGTCTGTTACTCCAAATGAAGGGATTATTATTATTAATTATTATTATTATTTATGTAGGCCTGACAAATTTTGACCATTTCAATAAATGTGATTTTAAAAGTTGCACTGTGTAAACCTTCATCTCAAAGAGGGGAACTGGTTGGAGATTTTGTAATATACAAGTTTCTTGATAGAAACTGAATATTTTTGTTTGGAAAATAGTTAATTATACAGCAAATAAAATCACTTCATTGTGCCATAGGTTTCCTATAGGAAGTTGTGTTGACATAGCTGTAGCATTTTATTATACTGCTGTAATTCCTATTTGCATATGTAGGCAAGCGTTAAGGAAGAGTTTTACTTCTAAATTGCTTTAAAATGTATTCAAAGATGAGTGACTCTTCATCAAGATTTGGCAAGTCTGAGCTATGGGACTTATAGCACATAGTACACTAAATAAGCAAGATCTGGACCTGAAACTTGGGTAATATTTTAAAGTATTCTGCTCCCAGATCTTAATGTGTCTGCTTCTTTAGGTTCCTAACAGCTGAGTGGATTTGTGGATTTCAAACTCTGATGGCTTGAGATTGAGTTGCAGAAGGACTTGCTGCAAATCACATCAGACCCTCTTGCCACCATCAGCTGTTTAAATCTGAAGTACCTCTAGGAAAATGATGTTTAAATAGTCCATAGCTTATGGAAAACTGGAATTTAGAAGGAGAATGAGAGCTTGTAATTAAAAAAAAATAAATATTTTGAGGAAAAAAACCCAAACAAACAACATAGCCCAACCGAGCCACTCATAGATCCCAAGCCAGCAGCTCCAGCCTGTGCTGAGACCTGAAGCTCTGTCCTGTCCCTTTCAGGGCTAAGGTCATGGTGAAAGCAAGGCAGAACTTCTCAGATGAAACAGTCTGTGTTTCTTCTCTACAAATGGAGACCAGTATATGCCGTACAGGTTATTAAGCAACCATAGGATTTATATCACAGCGGGGACTGGAATTCATCCTTGGTGACCTAAAGGAGAGTGAAAACCCCCATTTTATAACTGCCAAGCATAAAGCAATCTTTTTGCTACAAATGTCTTTTTTTCTTTTTTTTCCCCCCCCCACTTTTCTGACAGTTTCAGAGAAAATGTCAGAGTATTTGCATACAAAGTTCAAAATGTTAGTGCCACTATGTCATGAAGGGTTTGAATAGCTCTAATTATAAGACAAATATTCCAGTACTTATGGGTAGAGTGCAAAGAAAGGGTATTGAGAACAAATACATTTCTCAGACTAGAGTTTTGCATACTTATAAATGGGGATGAATGCAAGATACTGTAATTGAAATTAATATTGAGAAATCAATTGAAAAGAGTATACAAAGCTCTACACCTTTCAAACACTGTAGCTGAAATAGAGATCAACAGGTACAAGATTTTAGAAATGATTTTTCAAAACAACTTCTACAGCTGAGTGCTTTCAATATGCTAGTGTTACAGAGCTAGTCTGAATATAAAACATGTTAGATATTCCAGTACTGCATGTCAATTCATAATTGAGTATAGTAAGAGTTGCAGCTATAGGAACAGGGTACTCTTTTCCTTCTGGAGGGTCAGATGAATCATAGGAGTAATAGCTTCATTGTTTGTGGTTTGAACTTTTAGAGTCAAGTCTTGTACCACGGAGATCAGAAATAGCCTTGTGTGTGTCTTTGGGAGAACTAAACATCAGAAAGATTCAATAAAATAAAGATATCTGCGATTCTTATTTTCTCTCCCGTGCATTATAGGGGTTTTTTGCTTAAATTTACGATGCTGTCACAAAAACAGTGGCCGGCTTATAGGAATATGCTTCTATTGTTCTTAGGCATCTTTCCTGCAGATTGTAAAAGTTTGGTTTTGTTTTCCCTGCGTGCCTCGGCGCTTCTGGTTCCATCTGGAAGTGGACATCAAAGCGCTGCAGTCCCACAAGCAAGCTAGCATTTCTCTCTTGAACGGAGGCAGGAAGCCCTGGAAGGCTCGCAGAGAGGCATGCCGTCGCAGGCCCCCATCCAGGGCGCCGCAGAAATTCATCGCCCCGACTGACTTCAAGGGGCACCAGATCACGTTTTTCAAGGCTGATGTTTAGGTACGCTGCACAAACCTACCTAGGTAGCTTATGGCCTGGTTTTATACTCCACCATAATACATCTGTTTTAGAAGGAAAGGCCCCTTTTCAAGCGCAGTATTATAGTAAGCGGAGAGAAAGCAGAGGAGAAGCTCATTCAAGTTAACTGGCAACATGCTGTGCACATTATGAGACCTCACTTTCAGTAGACTCATAAATTCCACAGTATTATGAATGGGGCTGTGTTGAAGAACAAAGCAAAATGGGCTGCCTTTAAACATGATTCCATTCCAGCGCTTCCCTCCTCTGAAGGTTGGTAACTTCTGAATTAGAGTAATTACTACAGCTTCTGGTTTGCAGCAATTAGTCTCCTTCCTGCTTTAACATACACAGTATTGAAAAGGTCAGGCCAGAAACAGAGATATTCTCTCTCAGACTGTAGCTGCCCACATCACCCTGAGTGTCTGCATACATATATGTCTAGCTAGAGATGTATAGTTTTCTTTATGGAAGGGACCAAATGTGAATATCCCTTTGATGGTTTTCAGGAACTCTTCAGAAAATGTTTTAAAGATGGACTTAGCTGAACTCCCACATTATTTTGTGCTTAGGGATACAGGTTACGTAGTCACCATTACTGTTGTTCAGAATGATTCCTTTTTAGAGTTATAAAGAAACATAAAAGATAAGATATGGGTATAAAATTGTACTTTAACTAAATAAATGCTAACTTACCTAATCAGATAATTTCAGTTCCTTTGCTACAGAGGCAAAGATAAAAGACAGAAAGTTTCACCTGATAGGGAAGGGCAGAACTGCATAAAAACCCCAGCCTTTTCAGTTCACTTCGGGTCTGGATTCAAGCTGCAGCTGTGAGCCGAGCTAAAGGCTGGCTGCTGCCAAAAGGGGGAAGTCTTGCTCTCTGCACCTCCTTCTCCGCTCCTTCCTTCCCTCAGCTACCAGCCAGCCACCCCTGCAGCCAGCACCGGCAACCCTCTGCCCAGGAGACAAGCCAACTTAATCTCTGGCAATAAAAAATAATAATAAAAATTCTTGTTTTTCTTTTGGGAAGGTGAGGGGACTGTTTTTCTAACTTTTTTTTTTTTTTTTGGACCATTTTAGTGAGTTGAATGAGCTTCCTCGGCAGACAGACAAGTGGTAGAACTGGCTGCTGGGGAGAGGGGAGCAGGGACAATGGGGATGAACAGAGCTGATGGATGCCGGGGCAGTAGGGTCTCCTCCCCTTCTATGGTACAGAAACATGAGTTCAGCTCCGGAGGTTTTAAGAAATCATAATCTTACAACACAAAGAGATCAGAAGAAACAGTTTGGTTTTGGTGCATCCAAAACCCAAGTTATGCTTATATGTGGGTTTTGCACAAAGCCAAATTATTAAAGAAAGTCAGATCTCTCAAAATATTTCCTTTTACATGAAAAAGACACATTTATTCTCAAATGATATTTAGGTCATTATTTTTGAATGAAATAAATACAGAATTTCAGATGAAATACCATCTAGAACTTTATCATGGGAACAGTGTCAGAATAAAAGATTTTCCCTTAAATTTCACTTAAAAGAGTTTGGCAGATTTGGTAAAAACAGGAAATCAGATGACCTGCCTGAATTTTTTTTGGAGCTTCCAAATAAAAAAAATTCTTGAAAAATTTAACTGAGATCAAATGCATCTTCTGGCACAGGCATCTGTGAACCTGCTAAGGACTTGTGGGGAGACGCAGGGGCTTTTGGGATCTCTGTAACATTTACCTTCCTCTTCTCTGATGTTCTCTCTCCTCTGATTCATTTGAAGCTGACTCTGGGTCCTGGATGAGGGTTAGCTGATGAAGTCCAACTAAGAGCTAGTCTCTTTCCAGATAAAACAGAGATTAAGTACCTGCTGATCTTGATTGCCTGTATAAATCAGAAATGACTCCACTGAAATTGGTCAGTTGAATGATTTGGCACTCCTGACTCTTCTCTGCAGTATGGTAATGCTTGGACAACTCGATCAGGACCAGTCCCTCTTTGTACTGGACGTGGTACAAGTATGTAGTGATGGGCATACAAACTCATGACTGATTTTCTGTGAAGTTTGGCTGCATGCAGTGAATGTCTGCACTCAAAAAAATTGGATTAAAAATAAAAAAAGTTAATCCCATCTCCAGACTTACCTGTCGCCTAATACAGAAAGAAAAAAACTGATCTGTCTGAAGGGATTCTCAGTGGGGCATGTTGTATTAACTTCAAATTGGTGATTACCTGAGACCTTCTGGCCCTGAGCTCTGGCACAGAGAAACTGTACCCTGCAGCAGGGCTGTACCCCGCCATCAGACAGGGTCTTTGTAAAGGTCTCAGGGCTGGGGGAAGGGGCAGGCGGCGAGGAAGCAAGTGCAGACATGGGACTAAAAACATTTTTACATTGTTTTGAAACTGAAGTGAGGTGATTATTAAGTTTTCCATGAGTCATCTGGCATTACTAACTTAGACAAAACTGTATATAGCACTTTGGTCTTCCGTTTACCCCTTCTCACTCTGCCGTACCAAATTTTCTGTTCTTAAGCAAAATGGATAATTTTACTCCAAAAGGGACACTACCAGTAAATGGAGTCCCCCTGGCTCCGTGTCCCTCCCTGGCAGCTTTTCCTCATGGAAGGCTTGGCTGGGATTGCATGCCATGAGATGAAGGATTACAGCTTTCCCTCACATCAGTGGCGTAGCTCAGGGTTCACAAATGGCATCTGGCCTTGCAGAAGGAGGGGAGCTGCCCATTACAGAGCAAATCTCCAACGTTGCAAGTGGCGGTGGCTCCTGCCAGCACTGCTGTGCTAGTGACAGCATCAGGCAGAGGCACCATGGGTGCCTCAACTTGTTCTCCACTTTTATTGGTGAAGGGCCTTTTGTGGTTCAGCATGGACACACTATTTTCCCTATCTTAGATGCTCCAGATCTCTCCCTTTCTCTTTTTCTCTGAAGCTCCCTCTCTCTCTCTCTCGATGCTGTTCAGATGCTGGAGTGTTGCTGGTATCTACCTTGCAAACATGCAATCTCCCATGCCAGGAAAGGGTTTTAGCAAGGCTCCCCTGAGCTGTGCCATCTCCTTTTCTTGCTCTCAGGCTGTGAACATGTTTTTCTATCCCACTCTCAGACTAGACCTTTACAGTTAATGAGCTGGATGTGGGCAACTCCAGTCTCTGCTCTCCCAGATGCAGAGCCTTGCAAGGCAGAAGCCTCCAGCACTTGCTCCAGAAGAGGTTTCTAGCTTTTTCCTAATCCCAGCCTGCTAAGGGTAATGCCCAAGAGCCCTGATAACCACCTTCTTTATTATCTTAGATCCCACAACTAAGAAAGAGATGGGAGAGTGTTATAAACATGATAATACAGGGAATTGCAGTGTTTTCATTCAGTCCAAATATCTCCAGATGAGGCTGTGTGGAGCTTGCATGTCAACAGGAGCGTTAGTCCAGACTATCAATCCATAGATGGATTAGTAAAGGAAGAGTGTTGCTGAGGTCCTGATGGCCTTAGTATAAAAGGAAGGATTTAAGATCTGTAGGAAAAGGACATATTTTATATTAAGCAACAGATATAATTGGAAAGGACAAGTTTTTGTCCCTGAGTGAAGGGGACTGTACATTGCTTTGGGTATGTGGGTCATAGCAGTAACCAGCTACTGTCTCCATATGAGCTGGTGTACTGGGCTCAGCTGGGATAGTTAATTTTCTTCATAGTAGCCCGTATGGTGCTATGTTTTGGATTTGTGACTAAAACAGTGCTGATAACACACCCATTTTTAGCTATTGCTGAATAGTGCTTGCACAACATCTTCTCTGTTGCTCACGCTGTCCCACCAGCAAGCAGGCTGGTGATGGGCAGAAGATTGGGAGGACCTGACCTCAAAGGGGTATTTCCTACCATGTAACATCATGCTCAGCCATAAAACTGGGAGGGAATTTGCCAAGGGCTGCCCAGTGAGTGTGGACTCGTGCGGCATCAGTCAGCTGGTGGTGAGTGATTGCTTTTGCATCACTTGTTTTTTCTTTAGTTTTCTTTTGTCTTTTTTACTTATTAAAATGTCTTTATCTCAACCCATGTGTTTTCTCACTCTTACCCTTCTGATTCTCTCCCCCACCCCACTGCAGGGGGCTTAGCTGCCTACCAGGGTTAACACAACAGCTGGGTAATGAGCTTTTATTTTGAATATGATTCTTCTCTGCAAATGCCTTTGCTATTCGGAGATTAGGCTGTGGCATGGCTCCTCCAAGGATGGGGATGTGCTGGTAGGAGCATACCTGAAGTGTGTGTGGAAAGTGTTCAAAGGGGTTTAAATCATCCAAAACTTTGGTATAATACATTCACACCCTCCACTGCCTAAACTAAACTGGAACCATCAGGATAAAAAAGGAGGTTCTGGCAGAGGAAAAGGCAACAGAGGGAAAGGCAGGCATATCAAAGCAAGGCAAACAAAAGCAATGCAGTTTCTCTGAGGAGCTGTAGCATGGCCTGCAAATTTCTAGATGATGATTTCAGAGTTAAAGGTTATGAGGGAGTCTCCAGTAATTCATTCCTTGGAGAAAGCAGTTCTGGTGGATTTTTCATTGCTCAACTGAGACCAAATAAATTTGTACATTTGCCATATATGATACAACTGGCCACTCAGAAAAAGCAAGCATCAAAGTATTTCATTGCAAAGATACTGGCTGTGACATGGAGCTGTGGTAGGTTGTCTTTCCCTTTCCTGTTCAACACAGGTTTTTGCTAAGAACTGAACACTGGGAGGTGATTGCAGGCTCTTCATGCCTTGGAAGTATCTAGACTCACCAATTAACTTCCCCAAAAGTGTGCTGCCACAACTGAACTTAAAAAATGAAGCATTTCCTTATTTAAGCAATGCTTAGAGAGCACTCCCTGCTGCTGATTCCACCTGCCAGGGAGAGACATCTGTATATCAGGGAAAGAACTGAATCCACAGAAATTCTGGAGCTTTCATAAAAGCCATTTCTCTCTTTTCTGACAAGCTGCTTTTCCTCCCATCCGCATTCTCCGCACAATTGCTTCTCGGAACCAGGCCCCCAACAAGGTATTGTTTGAAAGGGATAAACATAGCAGAGCTGGATTGTTAAACATTTGACAAGTGTTTGTGATATTTCACAGCTGGCATATAAAATACCTTGTGGAAGGACCGGGCTTAAAGCTTGTTAGTAGCTCCCTGCAGAGCGAAAAAACTGTGGTTGCTCTGAATTTGGCTTCCTCTTTTTGGTCAGGAAGATAATTCCAGGCACTCAGGGAAGGTAACTTGTCATTTTTCTCCTCCTTCATCCACTGTCTTTTTTAACACTTGACTTCCCGTGATACACAACTCTTATTCTTCATCATCTCTGTCTTCTGCTCCTGCTCTTACTCTGCTCCAGGAAAGGGCTCAGACCACACTAAAGTGCACTGAGTACAAAACCAAGTGTAGTCAAGAGAAATTAAGTTCTCCAGCTGCTCCTGGCCATTCTCCTCAGTGTTGGTGCTGCTCCAGTGCTGACCTTTAAATATAGATAATGCCTCATGTCCTTCTGAATTATCTTATTTTTCTTCAGCTTCCGCACTGGCAGATGTATGTTGTGCTTGGTTCCCTGTTGGCTTTGGAGCCCTCCCACCATGTTCCTGCATATTGATCATACCTAACAGTTCACAGGGCATCACTTCAAAGCCTGGGGCTTAGCCACGTGTAAAGGACAAATGCTGTCACTAGTTTTGTCCCCCCGCCTTCTACATGGCAATAATCGAATTCCTCATTAAAGAGCAGGCCATCTCATCCTGAATTCAGTGGTTGTAGTGTCAGCTCCAAATACACATTGCAAAGCATCAGGTGTCTCAAGAGCTTTTGCTCTTTTACAAGGACTGCATTTACTGATGAGCCAGAAAACTCCCTGCTCTTACTCCAGCTTTTGTGGGCCAGGAACAATCTGTCCCTAAGTCCTCTTTTGTGTTTACGATTTGATAAGATAGAATAGTAGATGGTCAAAAAAGGAAGTTTTCAATGTGTTCATATTTCCACATAACTGGCACATGGCAAGTCCTCTGCCAGAGTGTGCCTACTAGCCTGCTATCAAAATGAATCATGAATGTGGGTGACTTGAGAGTCAAATATTTATGGTGGATCTGAAACAAAAATGTCCAGGCTTGCTGCCACACAGAAAAAACTGTAAAGACTTTTCTTTTTTTTTTTTTTTTTTTTAAGTTTTCATGAGTGGAAACCTAACAACATACAGTAATTTAACATTTGGGATTTGACGTGATGTCATGAGCACCAAGAAGGTTTCTTCTTAGTTTCATTAGCAGCAGGAATGCCACAGAGTGAGTGGTTTCCTTGTTCTCAACATGCCTGCAGTTAGTGCTCATAAAGTCTCTGAAATAACTGCAAGGAGATAAACCTAAGAAACAGTTTTTCTTCCTCCTACCCTTCTATTTTTCAGGCTGGGCAGGAATCCTGTGGCACTTTGAGTGGAAATACTGAGAGGCAAGTGCTTACAGAGGGATTTCCATCAGCTACACAAGGACAGGAACATTGTTTTGGCTATTTATCAACAGAGAAAATAAATTCTAATATCTATGCTAGTCAAAGCACTTGGCGTGGGGCTAGATTAATCCGAGGACCTGCGTTTGAGGGGGCTGGAACTGACACAAGATGAATTTGCTCATTATCATTAGCACTTTGTTTGGTACTCTTGACAACACAAAGGTGGCAGGGGTTACGTACATAAAAAGTCTAAATTGCTGTTCATTTGGACTACGTGAGCTTCCCTCTTTCATTCAGCAAAGCCGGCTTGCTTTTGCTGCTTCTCTGTGCACTGGCAGAGTGTCAAGGTGGCTGATATGCCTCAGAGAGCCATGTACAAAGTCCCGGACCCTGCGAGAGGCTGCGTGGACTTCTGCGCCCCCTCCTCCTGCCGCGGGCAGGCTGGGAACCCCGCAGCACCTCGTGCTTTCCCACTAGTGTAGAAAACAAAACAGAAGGTTCAATCTCCTGCCCACTGTGTGTCCCATGGAGGAGATGACTGATGGCAATAAAAAATATATCAACAGGCATAAAGTTGCTAGTTAATAACAGGAAAGTATGACAACTGGAAATTGTTCCACTCTGAAGAAGAAATTTAGAAATCGTTTTTTGTTGCCTTTTTCCACGTGATACTGTGGTAGCTTGGAAATGTGTGAAACAAACAGAAGCTTGCTTCCTTTGGATGGCTGCTTAAGATATATTCTCATTCTACCTGTGGCTCTAGGGCTGGGGAAGGCATTTGCAAATGGCTTGCATCATTTTAACAGGTGACTCACTTTCCATGAGATTTACTTAGAGGAAAGCCCCAAGAAATATGGTCTTCAAATAGGATACTACTAGAGGAAAATCTGCTTCCTAAGGAGAATTTATAGCTTTCCAAATGGCCCCAATTTAAAAGAAATAAAAAGGGAGTATGGTCTATTGGCTACAGTACGATATTAATGCCAAGGAAATCCTTTTGGTAAGGGCCTATATATCTTTCAGTTAGTTTGGGCTTAGCTTTCTGTCGATGCTGTCTATTTGCCAGCATCCTGTGAAGATTACAAGATATATGAGAATGAAAACTTGTAGGAAATTTTGGAGTCAGGGTATATGCACATCACCTTTGCCTGTCAATGTGTGCTTCTGTGAGGTGTGTAGTCAATGTAGTCTGAGAGTCTATGCATTTTTGTTTGCAATAGGTTTTCTGGTATCTAATAAGGTAACAGCTTCAAGTAAAACCTTTCCAGCTGTTGAAGTGTTCTATCTATTACCATTTGTGGATTTTCTGGTGCTCAAAAACAGCTGAGTTTTCATAGTATCATTTGCCTCAGTAGAAGTGCTAATAGTTTTGGGGTTTTGTTTTGTTTTTCCTGCAGGGCTTCAAGGTTTCAGGACCCTTACAGGAGTATTTTGACTTTGAATGATTCAGCCTAGATTAAAAATGATTGAAGGAGAAGGGAAAGCTGACAAAGACACTTTGGTGCATGCAGAGACATGTGATTTATTTATACACAATCACACAATCATATAAGCCTTATTTCTTTAAGGAACCAGACTGAAAAGGACTGTATCTACACTTGGTATTATTCTATAGATGGCAATACACTTCCAGCTTCCTGTAGTAATGGCAAAATTAATACTATTTTTATTAATTTTGTTGAAGACTCCCTCCATCTGTTCCCCTTCAGCAAATCTTATTATTTCCTTTCATCCACAAAATCCCCTACCAATAATCTGTTCACCATACACTTATAAAGTTGGCACTACTTAGAAAAAAACATGGTTTTTTTTCCTCTTTGATTTTTCCATGCTTTCTTATGCTAGCAAAAATCCATTGGTTAAGAAGAAATGATCCTTGGCATAGACCATGCCAAAAAAAAGAGAAAAATACCTTCTAATCAAGAAAGCATCCAGAATATATTAATTCCATGAGGAGAAAGATGGTCATATGACATTTGGATAAAACAGAGTTTTCAGAGGCTGGAGATCTAACAAATAAAAATCCACTTGACTTCAGTGGATGAGCTCATCCACATGACAGCACTTCTGGCCCTCCTGGATCACTCCCAAAAGATATAAGGCTGCAATGTTCTTTTCCTCTGTTTTGAAAGAACACTGTGTGAAATTAACTTTGTGAAATTAAATAAGGAAATTAATATCTTAATCCTTCCAACCATAGATAGGTGGTATGCACAGGTATATCATTCCTCTGTGGGTGTTTTTTTTAATTTTTGTTTTGGATGCTAACATCTATTGCTGTGACACAGTGGCGTTAGGCTCACAAGCCTGGGAGCTGCCTCTCTCACAGCTCTCTCTTCCCCAGGAGAGGCAGGGATTTTTGGCTGCTGGTAAGGTTGGAAAGCAGCAGAGGTGGGATCCCACCACGCTGAGTGGGGCGAGGGTCCAGTTCAGCGGCGAGGGAAGCTGCCTGCCATGCAGAGGTCAAATACTGCTGTTCAGGTGATGAGAAACGTTTTGTCTGTCTGTGTGAGGCAGAGACGTCTGCTGAGTTTGGAAAGATAGCCTAGTTTTCTTTTCCCACTGTGCTCTGTTAAGTACAGGTAGCTGGAATGTAACTCATGTGTGTAACAGGAAAAGTCGTGTCTGTTACTGGAAGTTCAGTTATTTCTGGGTTGCAGCGTAGCAACTGTTTAACAGAGAAAAGATGCAAAGTAGTTTGTAGTGAATGGAGCTACAGCGACTTTATGTGAGCTGAAATTCTGCTCCTTAAAACAAGAAAGCACTGCAAAATCATAATTCCAGCTGCTGGAAAGGGAAGAGGCAGAGGAGCATTGTCTGTTCTTCTTCCACAGAAGTCCCTGACACAGACTTACCGCGTTTCTTGGGAGTGAGTAAAATAACTCGGCAAGTCTGGACATATTAGTCAGTGGTTTAAAAGTTCAGCAGAAGAGCTCGCCATTTGTTTGCTAATCCTTAAATTTAACAGATTTTCACGCTGAGGTTCTGAGCAGCACACCCAAAACAGTCAGGGAACAACATGGCTCTTACTGGGATTCTAAATTTGGAGACAAAAATTTGTTTTAAATGATATTTTGTATTAGCAAGGGAAAGAAGTGTTTCTGGTCTGAAATTTTATATGGCAACTTTCACCTCAAGGTAATGAAAACAAGCTGAGCTATAAACTCTTCAAAACTGGGGTTTATGGAAAGGCTGACAAATCCTTTACTGGAGTGATGTGGCTGGGAGCACTTTAAAAGATTCCCATGAAGCACTATTGATCATGATCGCACACTCCCAAGCACTAACACCGGGAGGTGGCAGGCAGAAAGCCGGCTGTTTTCAATTACTGTGCTGTCCTGGCATCATGTCCGGCCAACGGGGCTGTGTTAGCAGCTGGTCATCTGCTGGGTGGGGGCTCCGTGGGCAATCTGAGGCCAGTGTGCTTCCCAGCTGGCCCTCTGGCCACATCATGTCCCGTGTACCCCACGGCTGGGCCATCAGCCCTCTGCCGTGTCATTTCTAGTGAAGGCTCTTTACACTGTCCCCATGGGGAAGGAGGTTGGTTTGGGAGAATGACAGGAAGGGAGAAAAGGAAAACACCCAAGTTTTGGTTTTCTTCTTTTTGCTGGAATGAAACATCACACATAGATCATGTAAAAGGAATTGGCTTTTAGTGAGAGGATATGGCTTCACTTCTCAGCCTCTTCCCTTTGGGTTTCAAAGCGAAGCCATCTGATGTTTGAAGCACCAGCAAGAGCCGGTGATTGGACCTCAGGAAATTCACAGTGGTGTTTTTGTGCTTCTAAATGAGCCACGCTGCTGCTTGTAAAGACCTGAGGTAAAATCCTGGCCCCACTGAAGTCCTTGGCAAACCTCCTACTGCCTTCAGTGGGGCCAAGATTTTACCCTGAGTCCTGCAAGCCATTAGTCTTTTGAGTTTTTAATGGGTGCACTCCTGCGCAGACAGACTGCTCTTGTAAGAAAGGGTTAGCTAGATTGGCTCGGATACTACACAATTTAAAACTTAAAGGAAAGCAATTTTGTAGTGAAATTAAGGGACTATAAAAGGAATTTGGCTTTAGACAACTTGCTTCTGTTTGGATTTGGATTAGGCTGCAATCTCCTTGTCTGTTTTTAGAATACGTGTCCCTGCCAGCATCAATAATCTATTTTCCTTAGTGCAAGTGAAAGGCTCTGATGGCTCAGAGGTGTAGTCTGGTATCCAGTGCTGCTCTGGATTTCTTCTTTGGTTTAGGAGTCAGGCTACAAATAGTGAGCTTCTCCTTAACATTTATGTGCTGCCAACAGCCGATTCATTGACACGTGGGCTGACACACTCCTTCTTTCCCATTGCACTGCTTCAGTCATTCCTATATTCCTACCCCTTCAGATAATCCAACTCCCCAAACCCTTTCTCTGCCCATGCAGTCCCTCCCAGCCCAGTCTCAGCATTTGTTTGCACTTGGCCTGACTGTGTTTTTGTTGGCAAAATTCCTTTTATCCTGTCCAGCAGCATATTAATCCTTGAGTTCTTTCTTGAAATTTTCAGGTTCCTTCAACTACCGCTCCTTCCCCCACCTACTCCAAAGTAAATAAATCAGGACTTCAGATAATGCACATCAAATATATCCTTTCACTTCAGGTCACAATGCCATGTGCAAGTTAAGCTCTGCAGGGCCAGAGTTTGAAGGTGGAGTCTACAGAGGAAGCTGGGGAGAAGGAATGTGTGGGGGTAGCCATCATTCCAGAGGAGCCCATAAAAGATCTAGTGGTAACATTAGGAGAGACTGTGCATGGGGGATCCCAGATCCTACTGGCATCTGCTGCTGCCTCGGGGGAGTGTGTGCTGCAGCCTGCCAAGGCATGGCTCCATCATGCTCTCCAAGCAGCTATGCTCTGAAGCTTAACTTTATTCCTCTGAAGGTGTCTCCTTCTCCATTCTGTCTGAAATATCGTTCCTTTTTTTTTTTTTTCCTTTTCTGGGCATGTGAGGCGCTGCATTTTCCTCTTACACCAACTCTGTTTGTCCTTGGCTCACACGTTTGCTGAGTTGTAAAGCTGGAAAGTCTTCCTGGACTTCCCTGAGCCTGTGTACGTGCAAAGTCTGAGGCAAGTCCAGCAGGCTCTTGTGTCTGGTACTCTGACATGGCACTAAGGATGCAGTGCTGCTTGGAGGCTGCCTTGCAGAAAACACCTAAAAGCAGAGCCCAAACAGCCTGTGTCCCACAAAATAGCTCCTCACAAACTGTTGCCAGCCATATTCTGCTTTACTGACTTCTTAGTGGAAGGAAGGTCTCTTGAGAGTGGTGCTTGCTATGAAATTTTTGTTCAGAAGTGGCGTGAAAGGAATGTTTTCCTGGTAAAAACTAATGGATTCTAAAGAGGCAGATCCTACTGTAATGGGAAAGGACCATCAACTACTTCATCTATGTTAAAAATACATGAATGAGGGACTTTTTTGCAGCATCCCAGAAGTTGCATCTTGGCCTTGTCTGAAACAGCCATCTGCTTCCTTTAACATTCCCAGTGTTAATTAAAGCCACTAATGCTTGTGCCAAAGTATGATGGAAAGTCGCCCTGTGCAAAGTGTGCTTCTGAGGGGACAGCTAGGAAAGGTGGGAGAGGAAAGGGAAGGTGAGGACCCCTCATGTGTTTCAAAGTTGAGATTTAATTACCCCACAGGAGTTTTTGTTACAGAAGAGTAACCCATCCTGCTCTAACATCCTAGTGGAGATACACCTTTGTAATTTTGCTGTCATGGAGATCAAGTCAAATATAAGCAGGGGCTATAGCAGTGATTTTACAGAGCTGACTTGGTATAAATGACGGGTGCTTCATGTCTGCTAGGATTTTGTAATGTGATAGTTACTGCATGCTAATTTATAACCTCCCACCTTTTGGCAATGAAGGGATGTATAGAAAAAAATATAAAGCCAAATAGAGTAATTGCCCTAACATGTACTGCAAAAACCAGAGTGGAAACAGCCCACTGAAAACTCAAGATAAGTATAGCCACTTAAGCACAAAGAAAGTTTGCCTTTAGTGAATGCCTCTGTGCCAGTCATGCAAGGAAAAACATTTGAGCCTAGCTCCAGCAGTGATCATCAGTATCAGAGAATTCCTGGACATTTATGAGGAAGTTTAGAAAGCACCCAAAGATTTCTGGAGAACAAAATATGTAAAAAGTACCATTAGGTCAGGTCACAGCTTCTTCAAGATTGATTTCAAACGCATTAGCACTCTGCTCTCCACACAGTAACTCTCTTCCCAAAGAACCCA
Organism: Limosa lapponica baueri; assembly: GCA_002844005.1. Taxonomy (NCBI): domain Eukaryota; kingdom Metazoa; phylum Chordata; class Aves; order Charadriiformes; family Scolopacidae; genus Limosa; species Limosa lapponica. The sequence continues at coordinate 137,890 of KZ505740.1, forward strand.
AAGCACCTGACATCCAATAAGGTCTCTGCGTAGCCATTTGCACCTTGGCAAACCAAGACGAAGTACTTAATAATTTGTAGCTTACACTGACAGGGTCTATGAAGATTGAGGAGAATTAGGGGGAGTTAGCTTCTACTCCAGAATTCAAGAGAGGAAGGAAAGAATACTGTATGTAATTTGACCTGCTACAATATGTGCGAAATTTTCTATGGTCATTTTTTTAAAAAATGATGATTAAACATTTTGGAATGTGTTCACAATGTGCCTTATCTTAATACGTTTCCTTATGGTGACAATATTTTTCTTAATCATTTCAAATGCAAGGGAACATCGTCAAGACCTCAGCGAATGTGGCTGCTGCTGATAGACAATGGACCAGGAAGAAAGGCAATTGTAATGAACCTCCTTGTTCTTCCCATTTGGTCAAGAACTTTCCATCACAGCTGTGTTTGTCAGTCCCCCATCGTAAGCAGGGAGAATGACTGATGAAATGATGCACGTTCTGGCTTACTCTTCAGCTGATTGTTCTGTTTCGCTTGCATTTCCTACTTGTACTGCCTGCTGTACTGTAGTTATATAGATTATATGTCAAGTCAAATTTGGGTTGAATGGAGTGCTGCCATCTCTTGGTTATTTTAGGCAGATACACTCACAGACTGTTTCATTTTCCTGCCACTCAGGAATGGTATGAAGTAACATAGAAAAACAGCTATTCTGGATTAAAATGTTTAGGCACTTAGGAAGCATAATTGTGGTTTTTATATATTTAAGCATGGAGAACAGAGTACATTCGCTGGACCGTTATTTTTTTATAGATTTTTTATACATAATTGTAGGCAATAAAGACATTAAGAGGCATACATTAAGGACAACTGGCTTATTAAGAAATGCCTATCTTATACTGTGCAAATTCAGTTATTATTCATACTCAAGATCTGTCAAATAATTTATGGGAAAATGCTTTTACCATTACAAATGTAATTTTCTTTCCTTCTTCTTTCTAACTGCGACTGGAGCTAAAAGACTTACTGTAGGTACTGTGTCGATAGGAATCTAGGGTCACCCTCTTCCTGGGCCTTTCCAGGGTTGGAAACTTCCAGACCAGAAGTGCACGTTCTCCCTTTCTCCAGTAGCAGCAGGAGCCAGATTTGGTTGGTTGGTTTTCCCTTTTTACCTGAAATATGGGAGTAAAGAAAGTCTAGTTGAACTCAGAATAAAAGTTAAAACACCAGAAACTTTCACTGCCACAAACTCTCCAACCCCCCACCATATTGCAAAGAAAACAATATATGACAAGGATTTTGAAATAATTTAGAATGTAATACTTAATATGGAAGTAGGAACACGTACATTATGAATAAATGCTAGTATTAGAAGAACAGGGGATTAAGTTAATGACTACTGCTGCTATGCTCTGGATCAGGGTGATGGCTCCTTAGGGTCATCCTATAGCATCCTCAGGGAAGAGCTATCAGAGGCTGCCCGCTGCCCTGCTTCTGGCACTTTGGAGGACCAGAAGGCCCACAGTCTGGTTTTTGATGAATGCTAGGGGTAGAATTTAAAAGCCATTGGCTTTCTCAGTGCTCCTCAGCCACGATCATTGCATCTGTACCAGTCATCCCTCCTAACGTGAGGACACAAACCCAGTAGCAAATGCTTTACAGATTATGGCCTCAGTGCTGCCATGTGTAGGGTGGAAAAGCATTGACTCTTGTGCAAGCACAGAGAACTTGGAATCTGAGACCTGGAAAAGCCTCCTGGCAAGGATGTTAGTTCTTGAACGAGTCAAAGCCATTGTCTGTTGTTGCTTCTGCTCATCCCTCTGCTACAGCCTGTCCTGGCTTCCTAGCAATCCTGTGCAAGGAGCACAGGAGTTCTCAGGAATGTCAAGGACTTAAACTACTTTTGTTCCCTTTTTTGTGCCTTCTGACACTTTTAATAGTAGGGTATCCCTACTATTCAGCAACAGTCCAGAAGGGTGATTTTAACATACAGCTCTAAACAACCATTTTAACATACATCTCTAAATAACCAATACTAGTTGCTGTCAAAGACTGCCCTTCAATGAATATCAATGAAATGAGGGAAATCCCACCTTGTTTTATCTAAAGTAGGAAATCATCATCTGAGCAGCAAAATAAAGGGCTTAATGCTAGCTAACTTTATGAGACATATTCTGGTCTTCATCCTTATTGCTTCCACCTCTGTCCTGCAAGGGCAGGGAGAGGGGAAGGTGCTGCTTGTTCCCTACCCTTCTTGCTCTCCTGGGAGCACTGGGCCACCAGTTTGCCTTTAAAATAGAAAGATGCAAAATCTCTTCCCAAATGAACATGTTTCTTGTTCTCTGAGGAGTTTAAGAGGTATCACGTTTCTCATTTAAAAGTGGAAGCAGCAGCTTAATTCTGCCTGCTCAGAAGATGCTCAGCAGAGCAGTCACAGCTATGGCATTGCTATAGTTCCCTGAGGCATCTTCCCCCACTTATCAGCTGGTGTCATCTCCGTAGCTGGAGCATGGAGCTTGTGTGCTTCATGGCAACTTCCCAAACTCTTCTACCTAAAACTTCATTTTTGAGCCAACATAAGGAATAAGGTAATTTAAGGTCAGCTCCCAAAACTATGTGTGATTCGCTTTGGCTCTTGCATGGTCTCCTCGTTTTAACCCCCTTGATTCCTCCCTTTTTCCTCAGGCTGGCATTTTTGGTGTTTGCAGGTTTGTTCTTCTGTTTACATTTTTATTTTTTTTTTCATTTGAAAGTGATCACTTCTGTCTCTAGCCAAGCTTTCTAGCTGTATGTACACTACAGCCAATGGCTGAGTGGTCTGATAACTCTCTTGCTAAAGGAAGTTCATCTAAAAGGCCTATGACTGTACTGCGCTTGCAATGTTTGGACACACTGTGGTACAGTCTCTGGAAAAGTAAAGCTTTTCTTGTATAGGTTTCATTGTAGTAATCATAGAAAGAATAACTAATTACAAAGTTCTAGGGTCACTCCTAGTCCTAGGCAAAGTACTTTCCTTTCAAACAGCCATTTCCTAACAAGTTTTTTATATATATTGAGAAGTAAATTACAAGGAAGGGCCTCAGTGTTTCATACAGTAACAGGCAGCATGGGGAGATTCCTGTAACACGTGATGCGGATATTGAGAGGCAGCTGCAGAAATCCTAATGAGGGTGTTATGTGGTACTACTTTTGTCAGTTTCTCTTAAAATGAACCTTCACTTCTGCAGGGTTTTTTTTCTCACTTTAAGAAATGCAGAAATGCTACGTGTATATGTACACACACGTTGACTATACATCAGTAAAGAAGGAATGTGTATAATGCCAAAATACTTTGACAACGATGAGATGACAAATCACAAGCATGCTTAAGGCATCCGTTACTGATGGAATAAAAAGAGCAGTTCAAGGCATTCCCTCCAAACAAACCTTTATCTCCTCCTACAGTGGTGTTGACTGCGAACACTACGGAAATCTCTGGGTGGCAATTTCCTGGACAGCCCTAGAGGAGTCGGGCTGCATTTGAATCAGAACTTGAGTGTGGGTGGTAGGGTGGAGGAGGGAGCAGAGGTACGTGGCATAGCTGCACATATCTTCATAGCTATTCATCCACCAAAGCAATGACGGCATATAAAAGTGGTAATGTGATTTCACAGTTCTAATCTGGTTTATCATAATTTTTTCCAAGCAGTGCCTCAAAGCAGGCAGGGAGGGGAAATACACATTAATGCTCTGTGCTGTTTCATGACTAACCATGTTCAAAATGCGCAGTGTTTTCCAGAAAAAGTGAGGGTTTTACGCCTTGTTATCTTCTCCATAACAGTACAGTGTTATCTGCAGCTGATATACCGAGAGCTTTTTTTTTAATACTGAAGTTGTGCCTATTCACAAGAAGAACGGATCCAAACATGCAGAAATACAGTCTTTTGCCTTTCTTTGCAGGAAATGTACCTTTATTTATGAAATTCACGGTTGTGTCTAAACCCGTGGGCAGTGCAGGAAAGAAAACCCATTTAACAGGGCGGGTTGAAATAATGTATTCCTGCATGGATACTTGTGATCAGCATACAGCTCTATCTCGGGTTAAGTGACAAGACATACTAAGGTAGGTAAGGGTTTGGGCTGAAAACTGGTGTGTATTTGTGCTAGAATTTGTCGATAAATGGTTTGCAATGAGAAACAGATCCACAGCTTTAGAGGCAGATGATTTGTTTATCCTGCAGCCAACATCTTCATGCTCAGCTTGTCAGCTGTCTTTTCCTTGTCACAGATAAATAGCTGAAAATCAGGAAGACTGTGCTTTCATGGATCAACTGCATTAAACAGTTGTCAAGCTGAGAGCCAGTTTGGTCCAGATTTACGGCTGGCTCAATCAAGTTGATATTAGTAGAGCTGTGCTCTTTTACCCAGGCTCATCTTTTGACCCTCTCAGTTTCATCAAAGATAAATTAAATATTCTGGCAACACAAATGCAATGGATAGAAAAGGATTATCTCTAAGAAATAATGAATAAATATAAAGTCAAGCCATACATGGCTGTGGATCTGGAACAGAACATAACCAGAAATCTTCAGAGGCAGCAGTTAACAGAAGAACTTCAGTGCTATTTCAGAATCAGGATGCAGACAGCAGGAAAGGACATTTCTAAAATAACTCTAGAGCTCTTTCATTCCCCTCTGAATACTTGGGGTTCTGCTAGCTAACAAGTGCTTATTAGCTGTTTGTGCCCTAATCAGTAGTAAGTGTCAATATCTCACTAACTAACAACTTAATCAGTTTATTTTTAAATAATTCAAGCATGGATACTTGAAGGCCAGAGTATAGAAAGCTGAGATTAGGATCTACAAATGCCTGCCTGGGAAACGTCTGTATACCAGATAAGGGTGTAGGAAGATCTGCGGATAAGAGCTGAAACTAAAGCAATTCAAGCTAGAAATAAGGCACAATTTTTGAAAGGTGAATAAAATTAACTTTTGGAACTACTTACGTAAAGACAGAGTGAATCATTTAGCTACTTGACACCTTTAAATTGAGATGTCTAAAATAAATGCTGTAATTCTACCACAGCTTACTGGACCTGATGTAAAATACCAAGTTAAATTATCTACAACCTGTATTATGCAAGAGGTGAGACTAGAGCATCCATATGATCCCCCCTGACTTTTTAGAACTATGGATGTTCATAGCTACAAAGGCGAGGAGGAATGGGTCCAGACATTTGTGAACACTATCATCTCCCCATAAAGCCTAATGGAGGTGGCATGACTACAATATAGAGGATGAAAGTGCAGATCGGCTTCTGAACACTGATGTTAGATTCAAAGGTGAGGAAAAAGGATTCCTGTGGTGACCCTTCATTTTATGTTCCCCATAGTCGTGATCAGAGCTATAGAAGACATCTGAAGGCACCAGCAGCTGGTCACAGGTTTGACTGAGTTTAGAAGTTACCTATGATGTATCAGCTTTGAGCAACTCAGTGTTATGATTGGGATGTGTGCTTTTTTGGGATCTGTATGTTTCAGCTTACTTTAACTCAATCAGCAACTAATATTTAAAAAAATATCTCTCCAGTGTTAAGACCAGCAAGATGGTACTCTGTGATTTTCATTTGTTCTGATTAGTGCAAAACCAGAAACCTCATGCAAGTGCAGATCAAGTACTCTTGTTGAAGGGTAAAGCAGTACAGAAGAATGAACAGCGACAGTGACCTCACTGTTGAGCAGATTCTTATTTATTTCTTCATGATGCACTTAAATACATTTAGGATCCAATTAATAGATTATTCTAAATTTAGGAGCAATGACAAAAATTTTAGTATATCTAACCTCTCTTTTCATATCATTTCCAAAGTGCCCAATTACGTGCTCTTTTTCTGTAGTTTTCATTAATTAAGCCAGCCTTGACTTCATTCCAACTCAATCTGGGTTACCGTGTTAGATTGATAAAAAGCAAGAAGTTAATTATGAAGAATGAATCAACTTAAGAGTTCCCTGTATACCCAGACTGAAGATCCCACCTGTCTTTCCAGGACTGCTGTAGGCACAAATGTTATTGACACAACATAGGAGGTGGTTTCCCTTGATATCACTACTGAGTGCAGAAGAAATTATGAAAAACTTTGCCCAGACATGGTGAATTCTGCAAAAATGGCTGCAATACAACTATGTGCGCAATTGTGGAATGTATGATATCAGATTTGGAAGCAGACACTGAAGGCTTTCATAAGAGGGTATTGCAGTGTTTTTAGGCTGGGATACTGATGGTAAGGCAGAAAGGAATATGTACACCATTCACAGAGGTACAGAAACACATGCGCCAACACTTATAGCTGCATTTACCTTGGTGCTGCACCGCTAAATGTTATGGCTGATGAATTGTGTGTCTGTAAGGTGACGTGGGAAGCTGAACCTCATTATCCACCCATCCACCTCCTTAGTTCCATGGAAGCTGGTATGCTGATGTTCCTGATGATCTTTTCTCCAGTTGTGTCCTGTCCAGCTTCTGTATTCAGCCTGGAACACTGCCAAATACAAGCAACTTCATCTTAAATACATACGTAGGGTCTCACCTGCTCTGTGTGACAGTGCTATCTTACTCTCCCTGGCTACTCAGGCATCTTTTGCCACCTTTGGACTGCCTCTAGATATGCTGCTTTGTAGTGGTTCTCTGAGTGATGAATATGCAATTCTGGTGCCAAAGCATTCTGTCTAAGGAGTGTCCTGACCCCAGCGTGGGTCTGGGAAGGTGAGAAAGTCTGACAGATGCTGAATAACTACTAGTCGATAAAGCTTTGACATCTCAAACAGCAGAGAACAAGTCTAACAAAATGCTTTGAGGGAAACGTACAAGTAAAACAGACAGTAAGGCTTGGCAGTATAAGAACTGAATATCATTCAGGGCAATAGCAGAGTCTAGCGGATGGCTACGGCAGCATGTGCAGGCATGAGATCAGCCTGCAGTGGTGGATAGGAGGGAAACTTCCTTCTGTCAGTACCTTTTCTCCTACAGTATCACCAGCGCAGAGGAAAGGGGTGGAAGGTAGATGTCCATAATGTTGCATCCTTAGATTTAGCATTCTGATTTATAACCATCCCTTACATGATTTATTTGAGAGGATAAGGAAGACAACACTTCCTGCCTGTGAGGAGAAAGGCCAGAAACATATCTATTTAAAGACAATGTTAAGCTACTACACTGCTCTCTCAAGAGAGCTAATAGCACTTCAAGGTATCAGACTGCAAGATAGTATTTCTAATCTACTCTGGAATGAGAAATGAAATCAATAGTCAGGACTGGTACTCACTAGCATAGGCTGGATAACTGTAGGTTGGGAACTTGTTTAAAATAATTAATCCATTCTCTTAATTTCTCCAAGAGGTTTAAGTGAACCAAGATGATATCGTTGGTGGCCCCTGAGAAATAGATGGCAAACACAATTTGAAAAATGCTGTTTAAGTTGTGTGAGGAAAAATCTTTTAAATTCTTGACTTGGAAAAAACTCTTCTGCTCTTGAACATTATTTAGATGCTAGGAGGTCTGTCTTTGCCAAATATAGCTACGGCTTTCAGTATACAGCTAATCACTGCAGTTTTCACTTATCTGTGGTTCTCAGTGTTTTTCAAGTCCAATATTGTTTTCCTTTTGCTAAACAGTGACTCCAAACATCCTTTATGTGGGAATGCTATTTAAGAAAAAGAAATATTTTTTGCATGCTAGCAATTCACTAAACAGTTTCCCTTTACCTTTAATGACCTGTTGTAAAACACTGGAATGATTAATTGAGGAGAAAATCAAGATAAGGCAGGTCATTTTGCAAACCCAAACATAAGAAGCAGCTTTTTTATCTCTGGAACAGACAGCACTTAAGCAGAGCTCACTGTCAGTCCTGTGAGAGTTCAGAAGTGTTTGTCATCTTTCCACTACATAAAGTCTGTTTTCATTGTTTTATAACTTCTGCCAAAATAATCACTCTGGACTGCTAAAAATTAGCAGGAGGAGGTCTTAACCCAGAAACAGTCACTTGAATTTCAGTTTGAATAACCCTGGTTAGGCTGACTTTAGGGCAGAAAAGGTGGAACTGCTTGCAGATTTACAAACACCTTTGGTTTGTTTAACTTCAAAATAGCTTTGAATATGCATTTTTCACATTTGTCAAGCACATACATTCTGGAAGGAGAGAAAGGCAAGGCCTTAATCTAATCACAAAAGTGCTGTGCTTCAAACAATAACTTCTCATTTGCAGTAATTACTATTTTCCAGGGTTTTTCCTTTCACTCTGAAAAATTTACTTCATTTCTTTATATACTGCCTAGGACACAGAATGAATCATATTTCTTTTTTTTTTTTTTAATAAACATACAAGCCTTTAGGAAGTCAGTATATTACTGGCAGCAGGCGCCTCTTCAGTTCATCTTGGCAATGACCTGTAAGTTAACAGCTGGATCCAGTGCTCACTAAAGTTCCTGGAGGGATTTCTATTGATTTCAGTGGACTTTTGTTCAGGCTTGATGTGTCTTTGACATTTGGCACCGAGGACAAGGGCACTGATGAAACAGTCCAGACCAAACATGTAGACACTCCAGAGAAAGTACGGTTAAGAGAAAAACAATGCAGTCTTTTAATGTTTGTGCTTATGGGAGTGCTTGTCCTGTTTTAAAGGCAACTTGACACTAACATTTAAAAAGCAAAACATAACTGGGAAAATACAGATTCCTGCAAGCCCAAGTTTCAGTCATAAGTGTAACGTTTGTTTATGGACAGTGGATTCCTCCTCGGGCCAGTGCAAGGCGTCTGTGTTTGACCAGTTTCTGAAGGTTCGCACGGAAAATTGGTAAAGTGCAGGGCTTTTACTTAACCTTGCTCTCAGGCCTCATAATTTCTGTGAAAAAGCTTCTGGTCTGCATGCTTGTCACTTACAGAGTCTTTTGCCTTTTTTAATATAGTTTACTTGTTGCATAATATAATATCTTAGATAATATCTTTATATATGTAATATAACATTTTAAATAATGTCTACCATATCAAACACTCTGCCTGGTGCAGAAGCTGGCCAAGTCCAGAAACTTCCCCAACACTAAGAATTGTCCTCAAGAAAACTAGAAGCAGCAGGTTGTGTCCAACAGATGAAGGAAGAAATTACTTTCCTACAGACAAAAGAATGCAGGATATTAACACAGATAGCATTATATGGATGATACCACTTATTGGATATTTTGTTGCCAAAAAGATACAAAGCTCCTAATTAAGTTTTTGTTTCATCACAGGAGACAGCTACTGAAATATCCAGTAATTAATGCTGTGAGCACACATGCTTCTCACTTCTAGGCAGAAAGGGCAGTGACTCCTTACTAGTTTGGAAGCTGCTACAACAAGGATGAGTGCAAATTTATAACATCTTTGAGCTTCCCTAGAAGTTCTTCTATTATTTGAGACAATCATATCGTTATTCTGCAAACAAAAAGGAATAGCTTGCCAACTGGAAGTACAAAATAAGCCTTCATACATTTTGAGAAAAGAATAGAGGCTTTCAGATAAATTGCTTTTCCTTGCTGAGCCCTCTTTTGCTGTAGTTAATTATGAGTGGCATATACAAGAAAAGGCAAGCCAATAAGAAAAGTTTACAGGCACCACTAAGGAAGCGTCCTAATTCCTTTGGGCATTTTAACATATTGTTGTACACCACTAACCATTTGCTTTCCAAGTGATCTCACCAGGGTACCAACAATGTAGATGTCTTCAATGGAAGCTTGTTCAGGCCTAATAATTACAGTTTAAAGAACAGTTGGCTATGCATTGTCTCAGTTAAAATTAAGACACACATTTTGTTCCCACAAGAGATTTGACTACGGGTTCTTTTTCTACTGAGGCATGTATAATACAGAGTCCAGATGAACAATAGGAACCTGCAATCAAGACATTAGTTTTAAAATTGCTAATATGGCTGAAAAACAAAGGAGCATCTTTTGATGTCACAAAGATCATGAGGCAGCAAAAAATGACATGCACGCATAATGAATAGCCAAAAATGCATGAGCCTACTAAAAATAACATTTAATTCCTATCAAAGTAATTTATTTCTTCTTCTCAGGGAAATTAGAATAAGTTAATTGCATATGCAATTCTTTACAATTTAGACATGCCTTTGCTATAGGGAATGAGAGCAGAAATAGTGTAACAAGATATTCATTTGAACTGTTGCTTTCCTACAAAATAAAATGCAGCATGAAAGGAGCCGTCAATAGAAAACTGCCTGCTCAGATGCAGTTTTGATTAATGAATGAACCCTATTTCCATCAGTGATCTTGGTGAAAGCAAGGATACAGAGTTAGGGTGGGTTATATTGCACCTATCAGTGACCCCCTACATGTTAGGTGCTTACTCTAGTGGCTAAGCTTTTTCTTTAATCCAAAGAGAGAGGCAAAGAGAGAAAACAGCATCTTCAGAGGGTGACTCATTCCATGCATTTTAGAAATGCTCTTCACATGCAGTGAATTACTTTCCGGTGCTCTTTGACAGCTAGCTTGGAAGACACCTGTTCTTAGACAGGTAATTTCAGGTGTATTCAGCTTCCCATTCAGTAAAACTGGGGCACCTCCTCTGAAGCTGACTGGGTTTTGCCACCTGTTTCAGTAATTCCAAGGTCTAACTCAGCCAGTGGTGAGGGTACATGAAAGGACCAAGCTGGGGCATCACTTGGATGGGGCCAGGAGACCCAGGTGTCAGAAAGCACTGATGACAACAGCATGGTCTGGCTGTGCCCCCACTGATTCTAGTCTGAACATGATGGAAACAAATAGCAACAAGGTGATGCTCTGACATGTCCTGGTACTCCTGCTACTGCTGCTCAGAGGACTCTTGCTGATCTCCTCACCTAGAAAAGGGGAGGAACCCATGTATGGAGCAGAGCAGTGGAAGATGGCTCTACTTGGTCCTTCTCCTGAGCTGAAGCAGTCCCAAGCTAACCTCCTGCCCTCTGTGCCCTAGGGCCCACCATGGCTCTGCTTGTGTGGGCAATATTCATGAATTTTGCATTCCCCAAAATGAAGCTTTACCACATTGCATTCCATACTGACTTTGGAAAGGAAAACCACAGTCTAGTAAACATTACCAGGATACAGATGTGTCAGTCCTATATATTCAGAAGCTTTTAACTATAAAGAATATCAGTTCTATCAAATGAGATGACATTCCTATTTTTTACAAAATAAATATCTCTGTGCAGGCATTTCTTTTCTATTTAAAGCAGAGGTATGTTGGGAAGAGGGAAATCATATAGTACATTCTCCCATTCTCTTTTTTTTTAATGTTATAATAAGTGCCCCAAAACCTACTCTATATTGTGTGCAATACAGGTATCATACAGATGCAAGTTTACTAACTGTTAACATTTAGTCACTACTAATCATCCATCATAAATGATACTGAATATAGTAAATTCAGTGGAAGGGCAGATAAAAAAAAAAAACAGAGAAAGACAACCCACACATATAACCAAGGTAAAATGTGATGCAACTTAAAATTCCATAAAATATGCTGGGATCTAATACTTGATGACACAAGTTTCTGGGTATGTTACTTATCAATTACTTATCAATTGCTTAGAGTTATTAAGACCATAAATTTGCACTTCCTTTCTTTTCCAGATGATAATATGGAATGATTAACAATTTGATTTTTTAATTTTTTTTTTTTCAGAACAGTTGATAGTTGATGGAGATCACTTCAAGACTGATTGCTGGGAATTTTGCTGCACTAAACCATCTGGAAGATAGAAATATACATTCTGAATTGTTTACAACTTGGATCAGTCACAAGAGAACTTGCATATTGAAAAGAACTCCTTAAGAGGCACAAATACAGCTAATTGAGCATGTATTTTACTGATTATATCCTGTGAAGACCTATTATAGGGCAGACTATTGTCATCGACATTAGCTACTATGCAAATGATTTGCAAAGGCAGAACCCAGAGAAATGTGATGGGTCCTTCAGAAAGGACCTGAGCTCTTCCTTACCTTCAGTTCCTTCCTGAAGATTTTTGCAACAAAGATCAGTGCTATAGTTTTTTACAGCTGCCAAAATCTCTGCACAACCTTAATAATATGTAAGAGCATCTCCCAGGCAACAGGCACCAGTTCAGAAATGAATACAATGTCTATTGGCAAATTCCTGCCTCTGCTTCTACCTACCCCATCATGTTTCCTAGATCAGAGATAGTGGGGAATTTATTATAATCTGGATCTGCTAGCTACAAGTCATTATGTCTCTAGCTAACTGTTTGGGTTCCCTGGGCTGCAAACTAGAAATACAGTGTCAGAATCTGAATCCTGTGCATGCCAAGGTATTACCTTTTCATGAGGTGTTCTCCTCCAGCTAAGTGCCTATATATGCTGACTATTTTTTAATTAAAAAAAAAAAAAGAAAGAAATTAACAGATAAATACATATCTGGTATCATGTAGAGTTTACTTTGACTAGAATAAAAATCAGGTGTATATACAGTTGATCAAGTCAAAATGCTGGCAGGGCATGTTGTCTTTGAGCAGCTAGGAATTTTACCCATTTTTTTACTTCCAAATGGTAGCTGGTAATTGTGCCAAGGTCAATTTCTTATTCCTAATAGGAAATTTTCTAATTGTCTTGTTTTGCCAAGGGCTTAAACCCATGACAGCAGCCATTCTGACATAGGGGGAAGTTGGTGGGGGAGTCATCTCCCCCTGTGGAATAGAGGAGTGAGATATGCGGCTTGGGAAGAAGTCTTGCTGTGGGGGCCCTGGGTGGGGAATGAAGGATTATAACTGGATAGAGGTGTCTGGGTCAGAGATAAAGCACAAAGTTATGGCTAGATGGCTCCAATTGTGAGGGAAATAAGGAACTCTTGGGTACGAGGAAACTATTCTGCTCATATAGACTGTTGTGATCAAGTCCTGAAGCACCGAGATCTTAAACGGCTCCCAGTAACCATAAGCTTTCTCTGCTCTTAACCTCAGTGTTTCCTGGTGAATATTTCTCACCCTGCTCTATCTCTGGGATCACTTCTTCTACCTTCACATGTTTTGCCCTGCCTCCTCTTATTCTTCTCCTGGTGGCTTCTAACCCTGTGCCCTCCTGAGCTGGTCCATGTGGAACCAACAGCTGAGTCCCTAATTCTTACAGGGTGTATGTGAGGGAGCATAAGGAAACAATATTTAAGAACTTTTGGACTCCAGAAATCTCATTCTGCCTAAAGTAGCTGATAACAGCAAGTGTGAACAGAAAAGGACGAAAACAGTTTAAGTTTTGAGAAGCCAAGCTTCTTGATTCTTATGATGATGTTTCTACTGGATAGTTCTGGGCAAAGGTTGAGGTATCATCCTGCATCCCATAATTTTCTGAAGGCATTTCACCAAAAGCCTCAATAGGAGCAGCAACGCTTTTGGGAGGAGATCAGACAGTGCCAAGAAACATATCCATGAATGTCTGTCGGGTTGCTTCAGTGATAATATACACTTGGCATAATTTCAGTTGATACTTTCTGGAACATTAGTTTTGTAAAAAGAGATTATAAAAAAATTTCAAAATTCTTTCATATGCAAACTGGGAGAATAAACGGTGCAACACATGACCTGGAGAAACTGGTCACAGTGTATATTGAAATAGCAGTGTTAAGTACTGGCCAGTAACATTTTTCATCCACCTGCTTTCTGGAAATATACAATGAGATGTTATTGGCATTTTGAAATGACAGACCACTTTCAGGTTTGTATAAAACCATGAACAGGCTAAATACAATTTTCTTTGATGGAAAGACTATGCAATGCATGTGTGGAACCTAGTCTGTAAAAAAAGCAGTTAGTTAACACAGAAGATTAAAAAAAATTAATTTGGTGATTTGCCATTTTGGCCAAAGCTTGGAACTGAATTTATTATACGCAGTAGCTGTGTGAGAAATGACTCAAACTTTGTTGAATAAGATCAAAGAAAGGAGCTGGAATTATGGCAAACACTTGTCTGTTTCTTTCCACAATTGTAAGAATCTGGTAGGCTTTTATTCCTCTAACATCAAATAAGGTTATATCCTCTTTTTCTCTCAAAGAGCTATTGCAGAAGTTAGATGTGAAACTGAGATTTAACAAAGTAAAAGCCATTCTCTCTGTATTACTTTTCTGAAATAAGGCTGTCCATATATGCTGACAGAAGTCAATCCAGGGAAAAAGAAGGTGCCAAAGCCACAGCTAATATTCAAGTCAGCAGTACAACATTTTACTGAATCTCTAAGCTGTTGTTAAATGAGAAACAGTTATCAATTGTCACTGTCAAAAGAAATAAACCATTAAATGAGGTTGTCTACTGAATCTGCCTAGCAATGGAATGAGGGCACTGAAGATAAGATTGGCTGCCTATGAAGGCAAACCCAACAGCACACTGGGTGGTTAAAACCTGCTTATTGAAACATTGCATCCCATGAATAGTGTTGATCCCCAAAACAATAATTACGATTAAATGCTTCTTGTTGTATAATGTCTTCAAGTGCTGTTAATAGCTTTTCTCGCTTATATTAGGCTAATTAAATAAGGACACTTTAATTTCTGTCAAGGATTAATTTCCTTCCATTTTTCTGAGTGCAGGAGGATCTAACTGACATATTTTAAGTCTGCAAGGTATTTGAACCCTTATTTGCAAATAACTTTGATAAAGGCATAGTTTTTTTTTTTTGAGTCCCAATTGCAGCTGAATTCGCCTGCTGCATGATTCTTGCGTGCTATTCAGTCGCAGAAGTGAATAGCTGGAGCTACAGCTTGCAGGTTACCAGCACTGAAATAATTTAGAACCTTGGTCTCATTATGAACAAATCCACGCTTGCCAAAGCCTATTCCTGCTGCTTTTCTCACCTCATTTTGCAGCACAGCTGTTTTAAACTTCCTAAAAGGATTCAAGGCTGATCAGCTGGTATTTATTGGCTTCAGAGAATATGCTAGCAGTACAAGCTTTTGATGTTTAAGAAAAAAAACAATGTTTGTTATTAAACAGTTTTGGAAAACATTTTAACCACATTTAAGAGGGTGACAAATAACTGTTCTTTAAGAGAATGAATTTTAAAGAAAGTTTCTTTCTGTTTCCTGAAGGAATGCTTCTTTTGAAAAGATCAGATTTGTAAACCTCTCAAAGAGCCAGTGCACCAAAAATGCTTTTGTTGCTTCACTGGCTACTTGAGATTTCTTTTCTCTTTTAAGTAGTTCCCAAAATGAAGACAAGAGTGAATACATTTTCCCAAGTGGAACTTTCTTACTTCTGAAAGGTGAAGGAAGAGGGAGGGCAAAGCACAAAATATACTGTGTTCTGTAAGCCTGAAATTCCAAAAAGATTTTCAGGAATCTCAGCTAAGCAAATATAACATCCTGGAGAATCAGTGCAGGCAATCAAAGCAAAAGCTGGGTAGTTAGGATGAGGCTTGCTGCCTCTTTTTACCAAGCTGCTTCACATGTCTTTCTCAAGAAGACAACAGAAACTTTGGAGAATAAGTAGAAGTTTCCTCCCCTTCTGCTGTCTCTTGGCTCTGTTTTTTTATTAACTGGCAGTGCCAATTTTCAGCTATTTGTGTGGTGAACTTCAAAAAAAAAACAAAACAACAACAAGAAAATTAAAAGGATTTAACTATTAGTCTCATTACCCTGGATATACATGCAGTTCAAACGTCAGACAATAATGAGAAGTCGTGACATACAAATCCAAAGGACATGGGAATTGATTGTCCTAATTAAATCCTATCACCTGATAATGCGTTCATTGTTTTGTAAAGTTAAACTCATGTGCTTTTAATGACCTGTGCCTTCTATTCAGATGAAGAGAAGACATTTTCCTTTTATCTTCCTCAGATTTTTTTTGTTTCATATTCAGCATCTTACTGAGTTAATCTTTTCACATACATTAAGAAGTGCAAGACCTTATTTATGCTGTTTTTCATAACAACAGTAATATACAGCAGAAACTATGAAAACCCATGGGGTCTAATACATGCCTAGTTGACATAAATAACTCAGACAATATGCCCCTCTAAGACCAAAGCGTAAATGATTTTCATACAATATTGGGAATAGATGAAGATGTCTGTTAATGAAGCCTTATAGCAGTCTCTGAAACATAAATCATGCCCCTTTCTTTGTTTCCCTTTTGGGAAACAAACATACATTTGCCTGTCTCATAGTTGTGAGAAGCAGGAGGGGGGAATAGATTTAAATAAATTATAGTCTTCTCTTAATTGCTTGTTTTTAAAACATCTTGCTAGTGTTTAGCGTACTTCTGACTATACGGATTCCATTGGAATCTATGGAAGGTCTCTGGTTACTTCAAATCCAAATTGTTAATGTCACAATTACTAGTTCACAGTAAGTTCATTATGTAGTGATAGCAGAAATAATTTCTCCCAGTTTTTTTGTGTGTTTTTTTTTTTT